>RJWM01020919.1:0-36117 GCA_004363535.1 Dasyprocta punctata
GAGGCAGGGTCGCACTATGTAGCTCAGGTCGGCCTTGCGCCACGTTGTAGCCCAAGCCGGCCTCGAACTCACAACGCTCCACCTACCTCAGCCTCGCGAGTGCTGGGATTAAAGGCGTGCGCCACCACGCCCGGCTGATGTTGCTTTTTTTATGACATGGTGCTATAAATTTCCTCTAAACATTGACCTAAGATCCATAAATTCTCATAGGCATGTTTTCATTTTAATTCATTTCAAAATTCTGTATTTTTGTTTGGTTTTGGTTTTGAGGGCGGGGGATGTTGCTTAGTGGTAAAGTTCTTGCTTGCATGCATAAGGCCCTGGGTTTGATCTCCAGCACAAAAAAAAAAAAAAAAAGAAAAAAGAGAAAGAAAGGAAAAGAGTTGGTTTTGGTTTTAAGATGAGGGCTTGCTATGTTGCCTGGCTGGCCCTGAATTCCTAGGCTCAGGTGATTGTTGGCCTCAGCCTCCCAAGCACCCAGGACTATAGTGCCTGCCTCTGACCTAACCACAGATTCTGTTACTGCTTTCTACTGTAATTTCACTGAGGTCTGAGGATGTGCTTCGTATGGCTTGAATCCCATTAAATTTACCAAGACTTTTTTTCTTTTTTAAATCCATTTTATTTCAAAGAGGAAAAAAACATTTTTAAAACACAATAATCAGGACAATGGTACGTACATTGCGCATTGCCATCCCCAAGTCAGTCACCTAGAACACAAGACATGTGCATTCAGTTGTCCAAACAATACCAGCACAAACGTTTCTCTTCAATGAACTCAGAGAAATCAGTAGCATAACTATCTTAACTGTATTTTATACATATATTGTTTCAGCTTCTCACACACTAGTGAGACACAATATACACAATGTACACACGCATGCCAAGACTTTTGTTACCATGATATAGACTATCATGGTAAATGTTGACCATACACATGAAAGGAATGTATTTTTGCTGTTGATTTGAGAAAGCTGTTGAATGTGAAGAAAGGTGAGATGTTGTGTAAGTGTCAGTAATTCAAATTGGATGAAAATGCTCAAGTTTACTGTATCCTTGCTGAATGACTCTTTTTGGTTGGTTGGTTGGTTTTTGTGGTACTGGGGATTAAACCCAAGGCTTTGTGCACTGATTTATATTTCCAGCATTTTTTTTTTTTAAGGCAGGGTCTCACTGTGTAGCTCAGGCTGGCCTTGAACTCTCAATGATCCTCCTGCTTCAGCCTCCCAAGTGCTGGGGTGACAGGTGTGTGCCAGCATGCCCAGCTTTTTTTTTTTTTTTTTTTTTGAGACAGGGTCTAAACCACTAAATTGTCCTGGGCTTAAACTTGCAATCTTCCTTCCTTTAGCTTCCTAGAGTGCTGCCATTACAGGAGTGTGCCACCATACCTGGCTTCTTGCTGGTTTAATACCCCGTTGCTATACCAATTATTGAGAGTGGTACAGGAAGCTTCAACTATTGGTGGTGGACTTACCTGTCTTTGCCAGCGGTGCTATCCATTTTTGCTTCACATATTTGAGGTTTTATTTGTTTGTTTATTTGTTTTTGCCTTTATTTATATTTATGGTGGGTTTTTTGGTTGTTGTTCAAACTCATGACCTCACATTTGCCAGGCAGGCATTGTATGACTGAGCTATATCCCTGGCCCTATGTGTGTATTTTTAATTTTTGTTTTCTTTTTTTTTTTTTTTGTGGCACTGGGGATTGAACTCACAACCTCGTGCCTGCCAGGCAGGTGCTTACGCCACTGAGCCAAACTCCCAGCCCTAGTTTTTTTGAAGCAGGGTTGCGCTATGTAGCTCAGGCTGGCCTTGCGCTTGCGTTGTAGCCCAAACCAGCCTCGAACTCACAATGCTCCACCTACCTTAGCCTCCTGAGTGCTGGGATTAAAGGCCTGTGCCACCATGCCCGGCTACTGTTTTATTTATTTATTTATTTATTTATTTATTTATTTATTTATTTTGCAGCACCGGGGATTGAACTTGCAACCTCGCGCCTGCCAAACAGGCGCTCAAGCCACTGAGCCAAACTCCCCGCCCTGGTTTTTTGAGGCAGGGTCACACTATGTAGCTCAGACCAGCCTTGCGCTCCCGATGTAGCCCAAGATGGCCTTGAACTCACAAGGCAGCACCTACCTCAGCCTCCAGAGTGCTGGGGTTAAAGGCGTGCGCCACCACACCCGGCTGTTTTATTTTTTCTTGAGACAGGGTCTCCTCTCACTATTCCAGGCTGACTTTGAACTCACTATATAGTCCAGGCTGCCCTCAAACTTGCTGATCCTCCTGCCTCAGCCTCCCAAGTGCTGTGATATAGGTGTTTGCCACCATGCCCAGTCTAGACTACTTTTTTCTTTAATGGGACTGAAGATTGAATTTTTTTTTTTTTTTGCGGCACGGGGGATTGAACTCACAACCTCACGCCTTGTCAGGCAGGCGCTTAAGTCACTGAGCCAAACTCCCAGCCCTGGTTTTTTGAGGCAGGGTCGCACTGTGTAGCTCAGGCCAGCCTTGTGCTCGCGTGGTCGCCCAAGCCAGCCTTGAACTCACAACGCTCCTCCTACCTCAGCCTCCCAAGTGCTGGGATTAAAGGCCTGCGCCACCACGCCCGGCTTGAAGATTGAATTTAAGACTCATAAATGCTAGGTAAGCATTTTAACACTGAGCTATATCCTCAGCCTTTAATTTTGTTTTGTTTTGTTTTTGTTTTTTGAGACAAGGTCTGGCTATGTAGTTCAGGATGGCCTTGAACCCACTGGATAACCCAAGCTAGCCTCGAACTCAAGGTGATCTTCCTGCCTCAGCCTCCCAAGTACTTGGGTTACAGGGATGTGACACCATGACTGGCTGTCTTAATTTTGAGACAGTCTGGCTAAATTGACTGGGCTGGCCTTCAGTTTGCTGTCCTCCTGTCAAAGCCTCCTGAGTAACTGGGATTGTAGACTGGCACCGTCACTCTTGGCCATTTTTTTTTAATTCTGATTTTTGAGACAGGGTCTCACTGTATAGTCCAGGAAGGCCTCTAATTTACAATCCTCCTGTCTTAACCTCCCTAGTGTGGGGATTATAAGTATATGTATGCCACTACACCTAGCTCTGTATGTACTGGTAAGTAGGTATATAGATGCCAACAAATCTGAAATGGGCAGGGCAGGATGAAAATTTCAGCAAGAAGAATTAATGATGTCATGAGTCAGAAGACTTTTTTTGTTTTTTTTTTTTTTTGGTGGCACTGGGGATCAAACTCACAACTGCGTGCCTAACAGGCAGGCGCTTAAGCCACTGAGCCAACCTCCTGGCCCTAGTTTTATTTTTATTTTTTTTTTGTTTTATTTTTTGCAGCACTGGGGATTGAACTCACAATCTTGTGCCTGCCGGGGCAGCCGCTTAATCGGCCCTAGTTTTTTGAGGGTCGCACTATGTAGCTCAGGCCAGTCTTGTGCTGGCATTGTAGCCTAAGCCAGGCTCGAACTCACAACGCTCCTCCTACCTCAGCCTCCCGAGTGAGTGCTAGGATTAAAGGGGTGCACCACCACGCCCAGCTGTGTGTGTCTTTTTGAGACAAGATTTTCACTATGCAGTTTAGGCTGGCCTCAAGCTCACTTTGTAGCCCAGGCTGGTCTCAAACTTGCAAGGATCCTCTTGCCTCAGCCTCCTGAGTGCTAGGATTACAGGCGTGCGCCACCACACCCAACCTGAGATAATAATGTTAAATGTAATAAATCAGACACACAAGCTTAAATATGGCATGGTTTTTCTTATCTGAGAAATTTAAAGTATTAAATAAAGAGCAAAATAAAAGACAGTAGGAAATGGACGTAGATCTTTTACAAATAGGAAAAGGACGAATAGATGCAGGAAGGGGGAGAAGGGAAGGGAAGAGGACACAAAAGGAATTGGATGCATTATGTACATGTACCAACTCCCCACAATGAATGTAATTATATGTATTGCAAGCATGTGTTAGTAAAAGTAAAACATTTTTAATTAAGTTTATTGGTACATTTTAGGTATACGTAATGATCACATTCATCATTTGTACCTATGCATGGTATATCTTGATTATTTTCCCCCTTTCCCTACCCTCCCGACTTATTTACTTCAACCCCTCTCCCCCCAACTTATTTACAAAAGCTTAGTTTCCATTTTTCCTTTTTTTTTTTTTTTCAGCACCAGGGATTGAACTCACAACCTCACACCTGCCAGGACAGGCGCTTAAGTCACTGAGCCAAACTCCCAGCCCTAGTGTTTTTGAGGCAGGGTTGCACTATGTAGCTCAGGCCGGCCTTGCGCTTGTGTTGTAGCCCAAGCTGGCCTTGAACTCACAATGCTCTGCCTACCTCAGCCTCCCGAGTACTGGGATTAAAGGGGTGCACCACCACGCCCCGCTTTCCTTTTTTTTTCAAATTAATGAGATGCATTTAAAATTTTTTTAAATTCTTATGAACTAGACTGAAGTTTCAAAGATTTCTAAGTGAGAAGACATCTCACAGGAAGCCATGACTTAAACTGGAGATAAAGGTGGAATTAAATGAAAGAAATGAGCAGAGCTAGCCAGGAGTAGAGGCTAGAAGCGTTGTGCTTTAGACAGAAAATGAAAATATGAAGAGGAAAGGAGAGGGGAGAATTAAAAAAAGAAACAATTTGTACATTTCAGGAACATAGTGACTAGAAGGATAAATTTGAGGGAATCAAGATTCATGGGGAAGCTAGCTGGGTGGGACAGTGCACGCCTTTAATTCCAGCACTCAGGAGGCTAAGGCAGGAGAATCCTTGTGAGTTCAAGACTAGCCTAGGTTATAAAGCGAGTTCAAGGCCAGCCTGAACTGCATAGTGAGACCTTTTCTCAAAAAATAGGGCCAGGCGGCTTGGGCTACAATGCGAGCGCAAGGCCGGCCTGAGCTACATAGTGCAACCCTGCCTCAAAAAACACTAGGGCCCAGAGTTTGGCTCAGTAGCTTAAGTGACATAAGCGCCTGCCTGGCAGGTGTGAAGTTGTGAGTTTGATCCCCAGTGCTGAAAAACAAAATAAAAACAAACAAAAAAACGAATAGGACTGAGTATTTACCTCAGTAGCGTACCTGCCTGGCAGGCATGAGGTTGTGAAAAAAATAGGGCTGGGGATTTAGCTGAGTGGCCTAAGCCCCTGCTTGGCAGGCACGAGGTTGTGAGTTTGATCCCTGTACCAAAACAAAACAAAACAAAACAAAAATCCAAATGACGAAAAGATCAAAGAGATGCTGAGCTCAGTCTTCTAGGTAGAGATATAAGGTTATAACTTAGGGTAGATGTCAGGATCAGGACTTGTCAGATAAAAGATAATGGCTCAAAAGTATTTAAAATATTTCTTTTTTTCTTTTCTTTTCTTTTTTCTTTCTTTTTTTTTTGGTACCAGGGATCAAACTCACTACCTCACTTGCTTATACTGCTGAGCTAAATCGCTGACCAAAATCTGATTTTGTTTTTGTTTTTGTTGTACGAGGGATTGAACTCACAACCTCATGCCTGCCAGGCAGGCACTTACACCACTAAGGTAAATCCTCAGCCCTATTTTTTGAGACAGGGTCTCACTATGCAGTTCAGGCTAGCCTTGAACTCACTTTGTAGCCCAGGCTGGTCTCAAACTCACAACAATCCTCCCGCCGCAGCCTCCTGAGTGCTGGGATTAAAGGCGTGCGCCACCGCGCCCAGCTTCTTCTTTTTTTTTTTTTTTCTTTTTTGAGACAAGAGTCTCACACTATGTAGTTCAGGTTGGCCTCAGAGTTCTGTTGATCTTTTTGCCTCAGCCTCCTGAGGACTGTGACTGCAGGTGTCTGTCACCACACCCAGCTCCTCATGAGATTTTTGTGAGGAACAAATAAAGTAATGCACATGGATGTTTCTCTAGCTACCTAATAGTTTTAGAAAAGATAATAATCATTTTTTTGCACTTACATTAAGTCATGTGAATGAGTAAGATTTTGGAGTAAGATAGCAAAGAGACATCAGAAATCCTAGGGGTGCCGGGCGTGGTGGCGCACGCCTTTAATCCCAGCACTCGGGAGGCTGAGGTAGGAGGAGCGTTGTGAGTTCAAGGCCGGCTTGGGCTACAACGCGAGCGCAAGGCCGGCATGAGCTACATAGTGCGACCCTGCCTCAAAAAACCAGGACTGGGAGTTTGGCTCAGTGCCTTAAGCACCTGCCCTGGCAGGCGCGAGGTTGTGAGTTCAATCCCCGGTGCCGCAAAAAAAAAAAAAAAAAAAAAAAAAAAAAAAAAAAAAAAAAAAAAAAAAAAATCCTAGGGGTAAAATTTAGAGAAATTTCATAGTATATCATCCAAAAGAGGAGACCATGATGGAGACAGAGGTAAACTTAAAGAGGTAAGGGGAGGCAGGGGAATGCTTTGGGGTGGGCACTGCATTGTAGAGGAAATTCAATTGGAAAATACTCATCTAAAATGTCCATATGAAGCCGGGCATGGTGGCACACACCTCTAATCCCAGCACTCAGGAGGCTGAGGTAGGCGGGGCGCTGTGAGTTTGAGGCCGGCTTGTGCTACAGCGCGAGCGCAAGGTCAGCCTGAACTACACAGTGCGACCCTGCCTCAAAAAAACTAGGGCCAGGAGTTTGGCTCAGTGGCTTAAGTGCCTGTCTGGCAGGTGTGAGGTTGTGCGTTCGATCCCCAGTGCCAAAAAAAAAAAAAAGTCCATATGAGGGGTTGAATGGGGGAAAAAAAGAATCAAGTTATATCATGTACAGGTACAAATTCTCTATGATGAATGTGATCATTGTATATATCTAAAATGTACCAAGCCGGGCGTGGTGGCGCACGCCTTTAATCCCAGCACTCTGGAGGCTGAGGTAGGCGGAGCGTTGTGAGTTCGAGGCTGGCTTGGGCTACAACGCGAGCACAAGGCCGGCCTGAGCTACATAGTGCGACCCTGCCTCAAAAAAACCAGGGCCGGGAGTTTGGCTCAGTGGCTTAAGCGCCTGCCCTGGCAGGCACAAGGCTGTGAGTTCAATCCCCGATGCCGCCAAAAAAAAAAAAAAAAAAAAAAAATGTACCAGTAAAATCTGATTGGAAACTGTCAAAATCAAAAATAAAAAATGTCCATACGGCTGGACCTGGTGGCACATGCCTGTAATCCCAGCACTTGGGAGGGATGCTGAGGCAGGAGAATCATGGCGAGTTCCAGGACAGCCTGGAACACATAGTGAGACCCTGTCTCAAGCCCTCCCCACACACACACAAGGAAAAACAATTTTCCTCCATCTAGTATAACTTTCAGTCAAAATTAATGTGAAATTCAGAAAATACCCATCTGTCTGCAAAAGTTGCTCCCCTGCCCTAAGAAACCCACAGCCACAATTGAATAGCCTTGGCGCATACCTCAGAAATCTGAAATCCTGAAGAACTGGCAGTATGCATTGTAAAGAAAGGATGTTAGCTGAGCCTGGTGGCCCCTCTCCTGTAATCCCAGCCCTGAGGAGGTTGAAGCAGGAGGATCGCCGTGAGTTCGAGGCCAGGCTGGGTTACATAAGGAAATTCGAGGCCAGCCTGGACTTACAGTGAGACCCTGCCTCAAAAAAACAAAACAAAACAAAACAAAACAAAACAACACAAAGGATGTTAACAAGAGAAGGGTATTTTGCTTGGTGCTTTTGTCCCATCTTCAGATCCCAATCCCAATTCACAGTCTTACCTGTACTCCCTGGTTCCCTTGGTCCTCTCCTCCTGCCCAAGTCCTCTCTCCATTTAGCTCTCAGACAAAGCTCTGAGCCTGTGGTTTCGTGCTCAGAGTCCAGCTTCGCACTGCCTCAGGAGAGAGGCGCTGCTCCACGGTGATCGTAGAGATCAGCATCTGCGACCTGTCAACCATGATCACCCTCTGCCCGGCCTCCGTCCCTGTCATTGCAAACGTTGCTTCTCCTCGGATGCCTTGTCGTCCTGAACTTGACTTGAAAGTTATTTTAACCACTAGGCTGAGGCAGACAGACCTGTCCTAATCCTGTGTGGTACTGACAGTGATTTCTCACCCTTCTCCACGGATACCCTTGTGAGGGCAGGAAAGATCAGGGTCATTCTCTTTATATACCACATTTTCCCAAACCAACCTGTATTCAAGTACACTAGTGTTTCCAGTTGTTTGGGAGGGTAGGTGGTTATGTGTCAGTCCATTTGTCGACGAGTTTCCAAAATACAAAACCTAGAAACGACCAAAGCAAAGCAAAACAAAAGCTGGGCCAGGGAGAGAGCCTCCCGGTTCTAGAGCTCGCTGCCCGCCACTTGCACTTCCCGGGGTGGCCGCCAGGGGCCGCCGGGCTCTTTGTTTTCCCTCTGGCCAGGGTCGGGGCCGGAGGCCTGCAGAGCGCATGCTCCAGGGCAGTTCGTGGCCCGGTCGGCGAGCGCCGGAGTTCCCTGTCCCAGACCTGCACCGAGGTAGGTCGCGCGGGGACGCGCGGAGGGTCCGGGGCGAGGGCGGCGCGCGGGCGGCAATAGGGAGGCACAGCTGCTCCGAGGCGGGCCGGGTCCTCTCTCGGGCGCGCTCGCGTCGCCGTGCGGCGCGGCCCCCACGTGAGGCGGGCGGCGGGCGGGCGACGTGCGGGCGCGTGTGCTCCGGCCGGGCGGCAGGCCGGCCCGCGCAGCCCTCCGCCGTCGGCCCCGCGCCTTCTTCGCCTGCGCGGGCGGGAGATTCAAACTGCCGGGTGCGCGCGCCGCGGGCCCCAGCTGCCGCCCGGCTCCCGTGGGTTGGTCCCGCATTCGTTGGGAGCCGCGCTGGGCGATGTAGGGGCCTCTGCCGCGGAGAGGGCTGCTTTAGGAGCCGGGTGGTGGCTGGGTAGGGTCCGCTGCGGGTAAAGGAACCTCAGCGTCTGCGGGCACCCGGTCGACTTTTGGCCAGTTGAAGAGGTGCGCCCTGAGCGCTGAGTCGACTCTTTCGACAAATTATTTGCTGATTGTCTACACTGTGCCGCTCGCGAAGTGCCGCGGAACAATGGTGACAAGGGCGGGCCTCCTGTGGCCTTTAAGGAGCTTCGGGTCTCCCCTCGGAGACTTCATGTGGATCCAGTTATTGTACAGTGTGATCACCAAAAATACCCTCGAAGCCGCAGCACTGCTGCGGGCAAGTCATTCATTCATCAGAAATTAATAGAACTCGGACCACGTGGGACTTCTGTGCCCCAGCAGAAGTTGATTGTATGGAGTGTTACCGGAACCCCAAGGGGACCCGTAAGCCTTCCCCGGAAGGTCAGGGATGGCTTTGCAGGTGAGGTGACTCGAGCGGATTTTGATGGCACGGTAGAGGCAGACTGGAGGTGGTGGGGTCACAGTGAGTCAGGCAGGGGCACAGCACATGCAGTGGCGTGAATGAAGGTATAGGCTGAGTGTTGTCATTGGGAACTAGCCCTGGCTCCTTCTTACCTTTGATGAAGGAATTCAGTCAAAACATAGGCAGCTGTACAGAAGTTTGGGTAGAGTTTATTGTGAAGCAGACAGAGGTTAACGCCTTTATTAAAGCAGTATAGGCATTTGCATCAAGTGGAAATTTGGATACTTTTTTTTTTCACACGCAAGACTTACTCCTGGAGTTCAAGGAACTATGGAGTTTATCATACTTAACCCATATTTTTTCTGTGATTACTTTGGAATTGCACAATATCTTGTTCTTTTGAGATGATTAGTGTTTCTTCAGGGGTCTTAATCATGTGAGAAATTTACAAAAGAAAATAGTAATTTAAGTTAGGTCTTAACCCAAGGGAGCAGGGTCTTTAAAGAATGCTTCCCCTTACTGGGTGTGATGGTGCTTGCCTGTAATCCCAGCACTTCAGGAAACTGAGGCAGGAGAATCGCTGTGAGTTCAAAGCCAGCTTGGGCTACATAGTAAGTTTTGGTCAGCCTGAACTGTACAATGGGACCCTGTCTTCCTCCACCCACCTCAGGCAGAATGTTTCCCTTTTCGAGATCATTGGGCCATAGGTTATGGAAACCAGGTATCCTCTGTGTCTTATTCTAGAAATAACTGTGTCACAATGTATAAAAAATCTGTTTCTGTTCCACAGGGATCATTTTGCATCTGAGACCTAACAATTGATTATAAATGTATTGTATTTTTTTTTTTTTTTTTTTTTTTTTTTTTTGTTTTGCGGCACGGGGATCGAACTCACAGCCTCACACCTGCCAAACAGGTGCTTAAGCCACTAAGCCAAACTCCCAGCCCTAGTTTTTTTGAGACAGGGTCGCACTATGTAGCTCAGGTTGGTCTTGTGCTCGCATTTTAGCCCACGTCGGCCTCGAACTCACAATGCTCTGCCTACCTCAGCCTCCCGAGTGCTGGGATTAAAGGCGTGCGCCACCACTATTGTAATCCCAGATAATGAGCACACTAACCCAAGTGCTGATCTGCTCAAGTTGTCTCCCACAACCATGCCCGGCTTGTATTATACATTTGGTTTCTTCATTTAACTATAACTGGCAAAGCATGTTGTTTTAGATCCCTTTTGTTCCTGGGGCCTGCTATGTCTAACTACCTGCATAACATTGTGCTCTGGGTTACCACAGGTAATTCAGGGACTGGGGTAAGGGGCAGTGAAATGCTGCAACAGGGGTTTAGTGTGAAGGATTGGAAGGCAGGACCAAGGAACATTGGAGAGTTCTCCCCAAGAATGACATCAGAATGAAACTTGGAAAGATGAGTCAGGAGTTAACTGAGGAGTTTCAATTACAAAGACAACCCAAGAATGGGAATCCTTTTGTGTTCCTAGTTGGCTGCCCTTAGGCCACCCACCCAATCCCCCAACTCTTAGTTTCTTTATGTAACATGAAGGTGAGAGATCTGTGGGGAGGGTTACCAGTACAAAGCAGTGGTTCAAACATCTGGTGGAAGCTGTGGCCCCTTTCCCAAGGGAAAGTGAACATAGCCCCAGCCCCCACTCCATGTAAGAAGGGAACCCTGGGAGGAACTGCTGGTGTGAGGTGTGCCAGCTCTATCCCTGGCATAACAGCAGTTCAGCAAATGTTTGTTGGCTTGAGAACCCTTTCCTGTTTCCCCTCCTGTGGGGCCTTTCATACACAGGCTCCTGTGTGGGGGAGCTAAGGAACAGTTGTCCCACAGCTCTTGGTGTTCCTTTGCCAATAAAGGCTCTGGTAAAGTTGCAGCAGGGTCACTAGGCTCTAGCAGAATGTCTAGTTTGGTGCCTCTACCCCTTCATTCAGCAAGTGAGGAGAAAGGTTAGGGGGTGTCTTGATTACTTTCTTTTGTTGCTGAGACAAAATACCTGATACCAAAATTAAGGAAGGAAAGGTTTATTTAGCTCACAGTTTGTGGAGATTCATCTTCAGTCAGCTGGCTTCAAGGAAAGGTGGCATGGCACCGGGGCAACACTTCAAGGTGGCAGATGACAGCAAAAGCAGCAAGAGCAAAAAAGAGCAGAGAGTTACATTGTAAGTAGGTTCCTTCTTCCCAGGGCTGGTATAGCACTCACATCTCCCTGCCCTCCTCTTCCGTAAGATGAGGGTATTTAGGAAGTGAGGACCCTGGCCTCCTCTTGAGTGGCTTAGTTAAACTTCTAAACTTCTCAAGTTGACACAGGGTATCAACCATTACAATCCACCCTTTGTGAACTTGGCAACCAGATACTTTTTTCTATTGGGGACCCTTCCTGGTCCTGGTTGCCCATAGGGGAAGTTTGTATTTGTAATCCCTTGGAAAACTTACTGAAATTCTAGCAAGTTTATTCCAATCTACCATTTTCAGGGTAACCCATGGCAAGATTAAGGACACTAAGTCGTATTTGTAGTTGTGGGGAGCAGAGGCTCCTAAGTCCAGCTAGGATGATGGCTAACTGTAACAAAGACCTCAACCCAGGGCCAAACCTGGGTTTTATTCATTCTTCAAGAAAGGAGTGGCTCGAGGATGAGTGACTGTCAGAATGGCAGGAAGTGACAAGTACTGTGAGCTGGGCCAGGTTGGAGGCCAGAAATCACCTCTGTGACAAGAATATGCAAAAAGAGACAAGGATATGCAAAAAGAGTAATCTGCATAACACAATTTGAGGTAATATCTAATATTTGGGGTCTGTGTTTCAAGTTTGGTGTGTAATCTTTATGCCCTGGAAAGTAAGCCTCTTATCTCAAGGACTGATCCCAGCAGCAGCATGGAGCGTGGCTCTCCCTCCCATCTGGTTCACACACATTTTTTGGAAGCTATGTGTCAGGGACACACTGACCTGTCGCCTGCTTCAAGGATTCATGCACAACCCTTTAGTCAAAAGGCATTGAGTCCATCTGCAAGAGTTGCCAAAGTCCTAACAGTTTCAGCATCACTGAATGTCCAAGTCCCAAGTATCCTCTGAGATCTAAGGCAGACTCTTAGCTGTGAGCCCCTGTACAAATGAAAAGTTAAACACTTCCAACATTCAATGGCACAACATAAACATTTTCACTCTAAAAATTACACATGGGGGATACAAAGGATTGGGACCAAAGCAAGTCCAAAATCCAGCAGGGCAAACATTAAGTCCTATAGTTCCATGTTAAGCATCTGAGGCAATCTGTGGCACATTGTGAGCTCCAAGAGCTTGCATGGCTCCACCCCTACAGCACTTCCAGTGGTTATAGCTCCCATGGCTTCTGTCTTCAGCCTGCTTTGCTCTCTCCTTGCAGCTTTCCTTAGGTGATCCACATTCTTGGCTTTTCCAGACCTTTGGGATCTCCACTGTACCTTTGGCTTCACACTCTCAGCTTTACACACTGCTCTTTCAGAAGTACACTGCCAGGCCTCCCAGGCCTTCTGAAATTGAGGTGGAAGCTTTCTTAACCCCACAACTCCTGCATTCTGCATGCACCAGTGTGACATGGATGATGCCAAGGTCTGCTGCCCCCCTGGAGCAGTAGCCAGCCTTCCCACTGTCTTGGCTATTAGGATCAAGTACCTGGATTATTGGGCACTCTGAATCCATTTCTGAGGAACAAATTCTCTATGCCACTGCCCTTCTGGGACATGGTGCTCTGTGACTTTCTTCTCAAAGCAAAGTCTTTCACCTTTGCAGTTTTGAGGCTGCAAAGGATAGAGACTTGCTGCTTCTTGTGATGCCATCAGGCCATGTTTTCTATTCTCCTGTTCTTTCTCAGCAAATGAGATCTTCTTTTTTTTTTTTTTTTTTTTTTTTTTTTTTTTTTTGTTTTGTTTTGTTTTTGGTACTGGGAACTGAACTCAGGACCTTGTGCTTGTCAGGCAGGCACTTACGCCACTGAGCTGTATCTCTAATCCTGTCAGCTCTATCTTTGTAGTCCACAGCTTTACTGGAGCTTCCTTTCTGGCCAGCTGCACAACATTTTATACAATTTTTGTTTTTGTTTTAGTTTTTGTTTTTGTTTTTGCGGAACCGGGACTTGAACTCACAACCTCGCGCCTGTCAGATGCACAACATTTGAAATCATCCTTCTGGGCTCTTTGCTCTTGATTCTCAACATAGATCTGGCTAAACACCCCCAACTGTAGCCATGCCACAGTCTCAACATTCAACTGCCTTGAAATTTCTTTGCCAGATTAATTAGTCCACCACTTTTAATCTCAGTCTCAGGCAGAGTCTCTGGATATGAGCAAATATACAGACAAACTTTCTACCAAACCATAACACACATTGTCTTGACTTCAACAGCCAATATAGTCCTTCTTCCCAACAGAAACCTTCAGGTCTTTACTGTAAGGATTTTGGTCAGCCTTCTGGTCTTCTGAACTCTGACCAGAATCTCCCATAGAGAACAGCCTAGGGCGATCCTTCTCTTTCAGGTGACATCTCTGAACTTTTCCAGACTTCCCACAAGCCATTTGCAAAGGCTCTTGAACCGCATGATCAGGTATAATCACAGCAAGGACTCTACTCTGATGTCAAATTCTGTCTTGGTTACTTTTCTCTTGTTGCTGAGACAAAATACCTGATGCCTAAAATTAAGGAATGAAAGGTTTATTTAAGGTCACAGCTTGTAGAGGTTTCTGTCCATAATCTGTTGGCTCCAAGGCAGCGTGGCATGGCACAGGGGTAATACTTCAAGGTGGCAGAAGACAGCAAATACAGCAAGAGCAAAACAAGAGGGGAAAGCAAGCCTCTTTTCCTCCCTTATATTGTAAGCAGGCTACCCACTCCCAGGGTGGGTGTAGCACTCAGACCATCTTGGTGCTCTCATCTTGGGCAGGATGAGGGCGTTTACAAAGTGAGGACCCTGGTCCCCTGCTGTGTTACCTAAACTTCTGAACTTCTCAAATTGATACAATGTATCAACCATTACAGATACAATGTATCAACCATTACAGGGAGGCAGCTCTGACCCTGTCTGGTCCTGCTGGGAGCAGTCAGAGACCTGAGGTTTCCTTCCACTTCTGTGTGGTCAGGCACTTTTCCCTGAGCCTGATCTCCTGACCTATAAAGCTGGGCAGTCACTCTCAGAGGCAGATATGAGCTCTCTGGGAGAGGGTGGCACACCATGGGTGCCTGTTAAGTGGCAGCTGACTCTATATGACTTTTTTTTTTTTTTTTTTGTGGTACCGGGGATTGAACTCACAACCTCGAGCCTGTCAGACACGCGCTTAAGTCACTGAGCCAAACTCCTGGCCTTGGTTTTTGGAGGCAGGGTCGCACTGTGTAGCTCAGGTCAGCCTTGCGCTCACATTGTAGCCCAAGCTGGCCTCGAACTCACAATGCTCCTCCTACCTCAGCCTCCCGAGTGCTGGGATTAAAGGCGTGTGCCACCACTCCTGGCTTCTATATGACTTTTAGGTATCTGTGACTACCTCGTTTTTTTCCTAAGTCGTAATTCCTGAAAGTAGAAGTTAGGGAGCAAAGGACAGAACCAGGAATGTGTTGACAAAGCATAAGTGCTTATTACCAGTCTAGACACAACTGGTTCAGAAAGCACACCCAGTGGCTGGGGATGAGGCTCAGTGATAGAACAGGTCTGCCTTCAGCTAGTCTGTTCGCTTTTTGTTGTTGTTGTTGTTGTTATTGTTTTGGCAGCTATATCCCCTGGCTCCCTCCCCTGCATTTTGTTTTGTTATTTTCTTTGAGACAGGGTCTCACTGTGTAATCCAGGGTAGCCTTGAATTTGCTATATAACCCAAGCTGGCCTCAAACTCATGACGCTCCTGCCTCAGCCTCCTAGATGCTAGCTAGCATTATAGGCACATGCTACTGTGCCTGGCAAAACGCTTGCCCTCTTCCTTTCTTTCTTTGGGTTGTGTGTGAGTGTGTCTGTGTGAGTTTGTTTTATTTTTTTTGAGACAGGATCTCACTATATAGTTCAGGCTAACATTGAACTTTTTTGTGGCACCAGAGATTGAACTCACAACCTCGCACCTGTCAGACAGGCGCTTAAGTCACTGAGCCAAACTTCCAGCCCCGGTTTTTTTGAGGCAGGGTCGCACTGTGTAGCTCTGGCCAGCCTTGCATTCGCCTTGTAGCCCAAGCCAGCCTGGAACTCACAAGGCTTCTCCTACCTCAGCCTCCCGAGTGCTGGGATTAAAGGCATGCACCACCATGCCCGGCTCTAACCTTGAACTTGTTGATCCTCCTTCCTCATGCGCCACCACACCCAGCTCAGTGCTATCTTTCCTGTCATCTGAGAGACTAGGGATCCTCCAGAGGAAGTAGACAAAAGCAATTTCTTATAATACTAAAGGATACCAGCTCTGGCATCTGATCATCTTGGTTCAGATCTTGGCTTTCTCTTTCAGTGTCTCACTTGCCTCACCTGTAAAGTGGGATCATTATAGCCAGATGGTAATGAGCATGTTAGCCAGCCACATATGACTAAGGAGATGTTGACTGAGCTGGTTCCAGTCCATAGCAGCAAATTTTGTTGTTGTTTTTGTTAATGCCCCATGTTACCAACCACCTCAGCCCTTATTTCTCTTTCAGCAGCAGTGTGCTGGCATAATCCTGTCTCCTGCTTTTACATTCAGTTTCTTATGCTGATTAATACTTACGCAAGCTACTCAGTGGTGGTGGACCTATGGCATGCGTAGCACAACTCTTATTATTGAAAGCTCCAAAAGGTTTGAGGACTGAGCCTTCAGTGATAACAAGCAACCAACTGCAGCCCACATGCCATGGGTTTGTCACCACTGTTCTGGACTCTTCCCTGTGTCCAGCTGCCTGTTAGGATCATTCTGATAAGCTAATAGGGAGTTTGCCTTGGGCACAGCTGTTTCCCTACAAGGCATGCCTGATATACCCCCACCCCTAGCCTGTCCCACGTGCTTACTTTACCGTCAAGTCTCTGGTGCCTCCCAGGCCTTCGAGCTTAAGGAAGACACCTGGTGAACTGGAGCTCTAGACCTCACCCCTCCTCTCTGTCCCCGTGTCCACTATCTCACTAAATGGAGCTCACCATCCGCCTCGGTATTTAAATTCACACCTGGAAGTCCTGCTGTTTGACCATGTCCCCAGGTCTCCCAGGAGGGTTGCTTACAATCCTCTTTGATTTGTTTTTAGGTTGAAAAAGTTACTTTTTTTTTTTTTTTTCCCTTGAGACCGAGTCTCACAGTGTAGCTCAGGCTGGCCTCCAACTCATGATCCTCCTGCCTCAGCCTCCCTTGTGTTGAGATCACACGTGTGTGCCATGGTCAACTTTCTTTTTCATTTATCTTTTTGGTGCTGGAGATTGAACCCAGGGCCTCCTGCATGTTAAATGTGTACTCAAAAAAAAAGGACAAAACAAGAGTGTATGTTCTACCACTGAGTTATAACCCCAGTACAAGTAAGTTTGGTTTGTTGATTTTTTGGGGGGGTATTGAATCGAGGGCCTCACACTGAGCTGTATTCCCAGTGCTCTTTTTAATCTTTTTTTTTTTTTTTTTTTTTTTTTTTTGGTACTGGGGATTGAACTCAACCTCACGACTGCCAGGCAGGCACTTATGCCACTGAGCTAAATCCCCAGCCCTATTTTTTGAGACAGGGTCTCACTATGCAGTTCAGGCTGGCCTTGAGCTCACTTTGTAGCCCAGGCTGGTCCCGACCTCACAATCATCCTCCTGCCTCAGCCTCCCGAGTGCTGGGATTAAAGGCATGCATCACCACGCCTGGCTTGCTCTTTTTAACCTTCTGAGACAAGGTCTCACTAACTTGCTCAAGCCGACCTCCAATTTATGATCTTCCTGCCTCAGCCGCTGAAGTAGCTAGGTTTATAGGCATGTGTCTCCAGGCCTAGATGAACAAGTCATTCTTGATTCCTCCCTGTCCTTCCTTTAGTCCCATACTTAACCCACCAGCAAAACAAGTTTTTCTGCTAAGTAGGTCTTTTTCTCTTGTCCCAGGCTTAATCAGACCACTACATCTGTCACATGGTTGCCTGCAGCAGCCTCCTAACTCACTGTGTAGCCAGGTTGGTCTCAAAACAGCAGCAGTCTTCCTGCCTCAGTCTCCCAAACGCTGGAGTTATAGGCACCCTCATTTTTTTTTTTTTTTTTTTTTTGGTGGCATCGGGGATCGAACTCACAGCCTCACGCCTGCCAGACAGGCGCTTAAGCCACTGAGCCAAACTCCCAGCCCTATTTTTTTCAAAACAGGGTCACACTGTGTAGTTCAGGCCAGCCTTGCTCATACTGGAGCCCAAGCCGTCTCGAACTCAAAAACACTCCTTCTACCTCAACCTCCTGAGTGCTGGGATTAAAGGCATGCGCCACCACACCAGGCTCCCTCATCTTTTTGTTTTTAGACAAGATCTCAATAAATTGCCCAGGCTGGGCTGGAACTTAGGATCCTCCTGCCTCAACCTTCATAGTACCATTTTTAATGCTTTTCCTTTCCTTACAGGGTGTAAGGTCCATGATTACAAGGAGGGGGCTAGTCTCCTTTTTCCTTTCTATGCCTTCTGGTTGTACCACCATGCCTGGTTCCCATCCAGTCTTTTTTTTTTTTGCGGCACCGGGGATTGAACTCACAACCTCACGCCTGCCAGACAGGGGTTCAAGCCACTGAGACAAACTCCTAGCCCTAGTTTTTTGAGGTAGGGTCGCACTATGTAGCTCAGGTCAGCCTTGTGCTCACGTTGTAGCCCAAGCCAGCCTCGAACTCTCAATGCTCCTCCTACCTTAGCCCCCTGAGTGCTGGGATTAAAGGCATGCGCCACCATGCCTGGCTCCCATCCAGTTTTGATAGCAGCCCTGAGAAGTAGTCATCACATCCCTTTTAACAGATGAGGATGCAGCTCAGAGGTTAAAGCCTCTGGCCAACCATGATCACAAAAGCAGGGGTAAAGCTGAGCATGGTGGTGCATGCATGTAATCCTAGTACTCTGGAGGTTGAGACAGGAGGATTAGCTGTGAGTTCCACAAAACAGAGCAGAAGCAAGAAAGCCACAGTTTGAGATATGAGTCTAATTCTTGCCAATCCCAAAGCACATGGATTTTTAGTGTGGGAAGAAGGGGTCTCAGGCATGTTGAAGGGAGGTGTTCCACCCTAGTGGCATAGAAGAAGTTGGACGAAGTTCAGAATTGCTGCCTCGTTAGAGTTAGTACTGGACCAGTGGCAGCCTCCAGGCTTGGCAGAATCCTAGACAGTGCTGACTTCTCTATCCTCAGTACCTTGTTTTCCTCCCCCAGAATAATCAGCAAGAAGTACCTGGCCTTGTGTCCATATCCTATGGGCTGGACAACTGGGAAGTCTCAGGCTCCAAGACCTACCGGAGGGAGGAATGGGGCAGGGTTGCTGGGCATGTCCACAGCGGACACTGGAAAGGCTCTTGGGGTTCTCATTTCATCTGTTGCCTTGGGTAGAGCCTTCACCCCTCACCTAAGATGGAGGAGATCCCAGGTTCCTGAGTGGTACCTGGGGCAGGCCCAAAGTACTATAATAACACCAATATTGGGCCGGGGATATAGCTCAGTGGCACAGCGCCTGCCTGGCAAGCACGAGGTCATGAGTTTGATTCCCAGCACACACACACACACACAAAAAAAAAAAAAAAAGAAAGAAAGAACTTCAAAGTGCCGGTTCTAGGCCTTCCCTGCCACTGGGTTCAGAGTCCGGAGATTGGAGCTTGGGGGTTAGCCAACTTACCTTTGATGACCTTAAAGACTAGAACTCTAAAGATTTCCAGAGCTGCATGTGTGGTAGAAAAAAAGACTTTGGACACAGTTTGGCCACAAATAGAATGTACAGAGCTGGAGAGAAGGTTGGTTCCCAGTGTCCTGGAGAAGACAGGAGGCCTAGGGCAGCAAAAGCTGCTGAGAGGGTGGGAGGGGCAGGGCCGAGACTCCCCAGCTGCTGAGTGTCCTGGGTCTAGCCTGCCTACTTAACGGTGATTTGCTGTCTGGGTTTGATGACACCTGGTGTTTGTGTGTTACCACATTTTTATCTCCTTTTGGACTATGTAAGAAAGCCAGGTTCTTTCCAGGTGTGGCAGTTCTGTACCAGAGGACACAGATGGTCTGGTGTGGTGTTTTTCGATTGGAGTGTTTGGGGGTTTGTTGTTTGTTTGCTTGGTTGGTTGTTTTTTTTGTTTTTTGTTTTTTTTTTTTTTGGTCTTTTTGAGACAGGGTCTCTGTTTTGTTTTTGTTTTTGTTTTGGTGGCACCATGGATCGAACTCACAACCTTGTGCCTGCCAGGCAGACGCTTAAGCCACTGAGCCAAACTCCCGGCCCTGGTTTTTTGAGACAGGGTTGCACTGTGCAGCTCAGGTCGGCCTTGCTCACGTAGCCCAAGCCGGCCTCAAACTCACACTCCTCCTACGTCAGCCTCCCTGCTGGGATTAAAGGTGTGCACCACCACACCCGGCTTAGTTTTTTAATGTTGTGGAGAATGTTTGAAAAGCTTGTGGGACACAGTGATACACACCTGTAACTCCTGCATTTTGATAGGGTGAGGCAGAAGGATTGCAAATTCTAGCCCAGTCTGTGCAACTTACAGAAACACTGTCTCAAAATCAAAAATCAAAAAAGGTCCGAGAGAGCCGGGCATGGTGGCACACGCCTTTAATTCCAGCACTCGGGAGGCTGAGGTAGGAGGAGTGTTGGGAGTTTGAGGCCGGCTTGGGCTACAATGTGAACGCAAGGCCGGCCTGAGCTACATAGTGCGACCCTGCCTCAAAAAACCAGGGTTGGGAGTTTGGCTCAGTGGCTTAAGCGCCTGCCCTGGCAGGTGCGAGGCTGTGAGTTTGATCCCCAGTGCCACAAAAAAAAAAAAAAAAAAAAAAAAAAAGCCAGAGAATGAAGTTTAGTACAAAGACCCTGGGTTCAATCTCTTGTTCTAAAAAGAAAAGAAAAAATTTGTGAAAATTTTTATGCATTCACTATTCAATTCTTGAGACAGATTTTAAAAAGTGAAATTGCTGGGCAATTCCTCTACCTTTATAGAGTTTTGGATTAGGTTTGTCTATTAGCATAGGAAAATGTTTGTCATTTCTGACATGTAGTATGTCACTGGGTTTTTCAGGACACAAAGATGCCACCCAAGCGTGTAGCTAAGAGAACATCACCCCCAGAAGATGCTGTCCCCAAGAGCAAGAAAGTGAAAGGTAAGTGGACTTTGGCCTCTTCTTTCTGGGTGTGGGTGGCCTCTTGGACCCCCTGTGGGTCTGGAACTGGGTTCCTCCCTCCCTGACACTTGAAGATGAGGGATTTGGATATCCAGGGACCCCATGCAGCAGAACACCATCCTGTATGTAGCTCATTGAATTCCATCTCTCTGAGAATCATAAAACAGAGCAGATGTTTATTTGAGAGGATTTGAGTAGTGTTGGCTAAAAAAGTTACATCCTTGGGCCAGGCATGGTGGTGCAAACCTGTAATCCCAGCACTTGGGAGGCTGAGGCAGGAGGATCACTGCAAGTTCAAGGCCAGCCTGGGCTTCAAAGTGGATTCAAGTCCAGCCTGATCTGCATAGCAAGGCCCTGCCTCAAAAAGACCAAAATAAAATTTACATCCTGAACAGTACATTATCTCAAGCTTGTAATCCCAAGGAAGCCTGTAATCCCAGGAAGCTGAAGCAGAAAGATTGCCGTGAGTTCAAGGCCAGCCTGGGCTACATAGTGAGTTCAAGCCCAACCTGAGCTACATAACGAGATCCTATCTCAAAACCAAAACTAGATCTTAGGACTTGATTCTAGTTTAGTAACACATTGTGGTTAGCACTCTGGTGTCAGAGCTGGGTTCAAGTACCTGCTCTGCTATGTTCTAGCTATGTAGGTATAGGCAAATCACTTAACCTGGCCCACCTTGTGTTACTCCATAAGATGGAGGTGAGAATGGCACCAACCTCTCTGGGCTGTTGTGAGGATTAAATGAGATAATGTCCAGGCTGCATTTGAAGGAAGTGTCTACAGTTTCCTCTCCTGTGATCCCAGAACAGGACAGAGACAAGAGAAAGCCACCCCCAGTCTGGGAGTAGGAAGTGTGGGTCATGCTCAGACAATGTCTGTCTTTTGCAGACTCTCGTAACCAAGCAGTGAAGCCCACTGCCTCCCGCAGTGGTCCCAACACCCGCTCCTGCCAAGGTGTCTGAGGACCAAGCCCTCCTGACCAGAAAACCCAAGCAGGTGGCTCCTGCCTGGTTCACCCTCCGCGCAGCTGCAGTGGCCATGGCCACACCCCTGGAGAAGGGCCTGGATGCAATTGGCTGGCCAGGCCTATGGGCAGTCTCCGTCGGCCAGCACAGGGCCTTGTAACGCCCACTGGTTGGCACAATCCTCCCTGAAAATGCTTCTATGAGTCTTAGTACAGCACCCTCCACTTTAGCTGTCAGTTCCATTTTTCCTCTGAGTAATGTCTTGGAATTGAAAATCACAGCATCTGGGGATTGAGGAGGTCAAGGGGGAAAGCTGGGGACTGCTCTGATCCATGTAGTCTCCCTTGTCTCAGTGCACGCTGCTTATTAGCTTAATGGACCTGGGGAGGTTATTAAATCTCTCAGAAGCTCTGTTTCCTTTCCTGCAACACAGGATCCTAAATATGGAAAGAGTGCAGAGAAAGTTGGCAGCTAGTAAACAGTCACCAAAGTGTAGACATTGTTATCTGTTATCTCTTGGCACCATTGTTTCACACTAATCATGAAAAAGATCCCATGTTCTCCCTCCCCACCAATACCTATTTCATAGAATTGAGTGTCTCCTTGTTTCCTATGAGACAGGTACTTTTGTTACTCCATTTTTCAAAAAAGGAAACTTAGCTCTGGGAAAGGTCATACTAATGGCCTATAGAGAGCAGAGGCTTGAACCTCAGCCTGTGGAGCCCTAAAGCCCATAAAGAGACCTCTCCTCTCTCTTGTAATCCTGAACACTCAGGAGCCATCTTTTCCACCCCTCAGTCTCACACAGGTCTCACAGTACAGCCGCGGGCATGGTGCTGACGCTGGGCCAGGGAGACGTGGGCCAGCTGGGACTGGGGGAGAGTGTGATGGAGAGGAAGAAACCAGCCCTCGTGCCCATCCCAGAGGAGGTGGTTCAGGCTGAGGCTGGTGGCATGCACACTGTGTGTCTCAGCAAGAGCGGTCAGGTAGGTTGGGGGCTTGGGACTGGGCTGGACAGGGCCTGGGGTTGGAGAATTGGGCGCAGTATCTTTCAGCCACGCAAATTTTACTGTGGAGATGGAATCGGTCAGCCCAAGTGGGAATGGCCTGAAGAATTTACTGGAAGGCCAGGCCTTGCACTAACGGGGGCATCCCGGGCACAGATCTACTCCTTCGGCTGCAATGATGAAGGTGCCCTGGGAAGGGACACATCAGTGGAAGGCTCAGAAATGGTCCCCGGAAAAGTGGAACTGCAAGAGAAGGTGGTACAGGTGTCAGCAGGAGACAGTCACACAGCAGCCCTCACCGAGGATGGCCGTGTCTTCCTTTGGGGCTCCTTTCGGGTAAGACAGATCTGGAAGACTCAGTTAACCTGTGGAGCCCCTAAGAGACTCCACTTCCCTGCCCCACTGTCTGAACTTACTGATGGAAAAACGAAGGCCCATAGGCAGAGCTGGAGCCAGACCCACGTGTCTGGCTTCTTTGTCTGGATCTGTCCACACCACTGCTATTTTCTTGAGTCTGATGCTTTTGGGTAGGGTGGTCCCAGAAAGCTGCTATTTCATCGCTATCCCTGCCTCTCTTTTCCCTTCTCAGCCCTCTCTGTATTTCACAGAGGAGTTAGGAGAGAAAACCATGGGGGCGGGAGTGTCACAGCTCAGTGATGCTTAGGCATGGAGGGTATACTTCATTTTATTTTTTTTATTTATTCATTTTTTGTGGCATCGGGGAGCAAACTCACAACCTCGTGCCTGCCAGACAGGCACTTAAGCCATTGAGCCAAACTCCCAGCCCTAGTTTTTTGAGGCAGGGTCGCACTGTGTAGTTCAGGCTGGCCTTGCTCACAACGCTTCTCCTACCTCAGCCTCCCAAGTGCTGGGATTAAAGGCGTGTGCCACCACGCCCTGCTGGAGAGTATACTTTAAAATACAGTTTCGTCATTAAAATTCTTTTGTATTTTTAGATTTATTTTGAAATATTACAAAAGTTAAGCAATCCAGCTGGGCATGGTGGCACACGCCTGTAATCCCAGCAATCGGGAGGCTGAGGCAGGAGAATTGCTGCAAGTTTGAGGCCAGCCTGGGCTACAAAGTGAGTTCAAGGCCAACCTGAACTGCATAGTGAGACCCTGTCTCAAAAGGATAAAAAAAAGAAAGACAGACAGACAGACACAGACAAACAACTGATGGATCTTTCCTCATTAAACCTATTTGAAAATTTTTAATTTTTATGGAGAATTTCCTAACACATAAAAGTAATCAGAATAATATATTGAACTTCCAGCTACTTTTTTTTTTTTTTTTTTTTTTTTTTTTTTTTTTTTTTTTTTTTTTTTTTTTTTTTTTTTTTTTTTTTTTTTTTTTTTTTTTTTTTTTTGCTGCACTGGGGATTGAACTCACAACCTTGCACTTGCCAGGGCAGGCGCTTAAGCCGCTGAGCCGAACTTCCCAGCCCTGGTTTTTCGAGGCAGGGTCGCACTATGTAGCTCAGGCCGGCCTTGCGCTCGCGTTGTAGCCCAAGCCGGCCTTGAACTCACAACGCTCCACCTACCTCAGCCTCCCGAGTGCTGGGATTAAAGGCGTGCGCCACCACGCCCGGCCCAGCTACTTATTATACAGCTTCAGTGATTATCAACTTTTAGCCAGACTTGTTTATCCCTACGAGTCACATCTACTTCTCTATTCTTTTGAGTATTTCAATGCAAATCCCAGAACACATATGATTTCATTCCTAAGTATTTCAGAATGTGGCCTGGCTCTGGTCCACGTCTTCATCTCTGTTTGCTCCCTCGCTCTTCACCACACAGCTCTGTGACCTCCTGCAAACCTGGGCGTGGCCGGTACAGCTGGCTGATTAAGTGCTCTGTCCCTTCCTTTAGGACAATAACGGTGTGATTGGACTGTTAGAGCCCATGAAGAAGAGTATGGTGCCCGTGCAGGTGGAGCTGGATGCGCCCGTGGTGAAGGTAGCCTCAGGTTAGTCTCAGGGTCCTCACTGTGGACAGGAGCTATAGAGTCCTGTTCTGGGCTGGTTCAGCCTCTGGCCTTGCAGATGAGCCCTGCATTTTCTTCTGTCCTCTTACCTTCAGGAAATGACCACTTGGTGATGCTGACAGTTGATGGCGACCTCTATACCTTAGGTTGTGGGGAGCAGGGCCAGCTGGGGCGTGTGCCTGAGTTATTTGCCAACCGCGGTGGCCGAAAAGGCCTTGGTAAGTGACTTTGGTCCCTCCAAGGGGCAGCTTGACAAACTACTTCCTGGTAGAGGCCAAAATCAGGACCGGTTCTGTGTTCTGGCTTGCATCAGATGGGTTTGTAAGCGTTGGTTAAGAATTGAGCCTTTAGCCGGGCGTGGTGGCGCACATCTTTAATCCCAGCACTCAGGAGGCTGATGTAAGAGGAATGCGAGCACAAGGCCGGCCTGAGCTACACAGTGCGACCCTGCCTCAAAAAACCAGGGCCGGGAGTTTGGCTCAGTGACTTAAGCGCCTGTCTGACAGGTGCGAGGTTGTGAGTTCAATCCCTGGTGCCGCAAAAAAAAAAAAAAAAAAAGAATTGAGACTTAGAGCCAGGTGTGACGGCACATTCCTGTAGTACCAGCACTTGGGAGGCTGAGGCATGAGGACTGCCGAAAGTTCAAGGCCAGCCTGGGTTTCTTAGTGAGTTCAAAGTTAGCCTGCACTACATAGAGAGACCCTGTCTCAAAATAGCAACAAAAACAATCATCTGTTAAAGACTGACTATGTGGGTTTGAAAATTTTTTTTCCTCTTTTTCTGGGTTTGAATCTTGTTCTGGTGCTTCCTGGCTCTGAGGCCCTGTGTGTAGTTTCCTTCTCTCTAAACCCATCTACCTCTAACCCTACTTCTTTGGAGTGTTATGAAGATAAATGAGCTAATTAGAAGAATATCTAGCACATGGTAAGTTCCATATAAATATTACTTGTAATAACCGAGGTTTTGTTTGTTTTGTTTTTTGTGATAGGGTCTTGCTATGCAGTTCAGGCTGGCCTAGAATTCACTTCGTAGTCCAGGCTGGTCTCGAACTCATAACAATTCACCTGCCTCAACCTCCTGAGTGCTGGAATTACAGGCGTATGCCACAATGCCTGGCTAATAACTGAGAATTTGAACAAAGCATTTGTACTTTTTGGCCTTAGTTTTCTCTTCTGTAAAATAGGGATAAAAATCCCAGCTTAGCCTCCCTGAGGGCTTTTGTAATGGAAAGAAAACAGTTTCAGTCAGAAAAAAACATTTTCTGCTTACAGAACGACTCCTTGTCCCCAAGTGTGTGATGCTGAAGTCCAGGGGAAGCCGGGGCTATGTGAGGTTTCAAGATGCCTTCTGTGGTGCCTATTTCACTTTTGCCATCTCACACGAGGGCCACGTGTACGGCTTTGGCCTCTCCAACTACCATCAGCTTGGTGAGTCCTGAACCCAGCATTAGGCATGACCTGGTAACCTGGGTTCTAATCTCACCCCCACCGCTTGCTCACTATGTACCCTTTGTGGGCTCCCCTAACCCCTTAGAGGTATAGTTGTCTCATCTATAAAGTGAGGCTATCCCTGTCGTGGTGAGGGTGGCCTTGCTGTGGCAGGGAATGGAGAAAGGCAGCTCCTAGAACACCTTCATCCCTGACAACAGGAACACCAGGCACAGAATCATGCTTCATACCCCAGAATTTGACATCTTTCAAGAATTCCACCAAGTCCTGGGTGGGCTTCTCTGGTGGCCAGCACCATACAGTCTGCATGGATTCAGAAGGTACGACCCCTCTCTGCATTGGAGGCTGTGTTCCCTGGGCCGGGAATCATAGTCCCTGGAGCCTGAGTCTGTTCTGTGGGTTGGGCCAGATGTGGGTCTGCCCTTATTCCCCAATGCTTCCAAGGGTAAGTTCACTGGGGACCAGTATGGAGATTTCTCGTAGGTCTCCCCTAAGATGAGAGATATTATAGACTTCCTTATCACCCTGGAAAGAGGGACAGGCTCCTGAGGACAAGGGGACTCACTGGGCCTGCCATCCACTCTACCTGGGGCACGCCCTCTGCTACTGCTCCTCTCTTCCCCTCCCATAGGAAAAGCATACAGCCTAGGCCGGGCTGAGTATGGGCGGCTGGGCCTCGGTGAGGGTGCAGAGGAGAAGAGCATACCCACCCTCATCTCCAGACTGCCCTGTGTCTCCTCGGTGGCCTGCGGGGCCTCTGTAGGATATGCCGTGACCAAGGATGGTGAGTGGGGCTGCCCGTACTTGTTTGGGATGGGCCCGGGAATCATGATTCTTAGTAGACTCCCAGCAGGCTGTAACATCCACCGTCAATCAGAGCTGAGGTGTGATGATCATGTTATAATGGCACTGCTTTGCTTCTGCCTCTCAAGCTCTGGCTTTGGTGGAAATACATTATTTTAATAGAGGTAATTTATTCTGCAGAGGAGAAAAACACCAAAGAGGGCAATAGTACTGAGGCCAGGGAGGCAGTGGGACTTGAATCTAGGTCTCCAGACTCCTAACCCAGGCACTCTCTACCAAGGTGGCCCTTTAGTTAGCAGCTTCCATGGGAATTGTACCTAGGATCTTAGAAGAAAAAAGGTTTAGTAGTCAGGGTCCTGGGTAGCTGTGAGCCGGTAGCTGCCAAAACCTGAGTGGGGGAGGGGCACAGCTCTGGAGATCCGTTGGAAGTTAGCTTGGAGAGGTTTCTTTTCTTTTCTTTTCTTTTGTACCGGGGATTGAACTCACAACTTTGCGCTTGCCAGGCAGGTGCTTATGCCACTGAGCTAAATCCCCAGCCCAGTTGGAGAGGTTCTTGATAAGAGGTTATTTGGAAGACTTTCTGAGGAAGCAGGGCTTACAGTGCATCTTGAAGTTTCAGTCCTTTATAAACAGCACAGGATGGTGTCCCCAGCAGAGGAACATCCAGTGCAGTTTCAAAAGTGACTGGTCCTGGGATTTGGAAGGTTGGACAGGGGTTTAGGAAAGCAGCTAGTCATGCAGGGCCTTGAATGTCATGACTCAGAACAGGAAGAAATCTCATGTAGTTTTTAAGATCATCCTCTCCCTGGCTTCTCTCAATTTAACTGGACTCTCAGGAGCTGGGACCTCGCCAGACTGCTGTTGGCCAAGGCAAAAGTTCATCACCATGTGCCCAGCTTCCGATGGTTTGGAAGCATGGGGCTGGGGACCCTGGAGAAAGCTGCCTCTGTTTCTGTTTCTTGCAGGCCGTGTTTTTGCCTGGGGCATGGGTACTAACTACCAGCTGGGCACAGGGCAAGACGACGATGCCTGGAGCCCCGTGGAGATGACCGGCAAACAGCTGGAGAACCGTGTGGTCTTATCTGTGTCCAGCGGGGGCCAGCACACAGTCTTACTAGTCAAGGACAAGGAACAGAGCTGATGAAGCCTGCGAGGGCCTGGCCCCCACCTTCCCTCACAGAACAGGGAAGCAGAGACAGCAACAGATCCCAGCAGCCTCTCCCCAGCCTGTCCTGAACACTGTGTCATCTCCTGCCATTTCCCCATCAACAGAGCAGACTCCTTCTCTTTTTCGTCCTCCTTTCTGAAATCATCCTGGCATTTACAGGATGAAGTGGGGAGAGGAGGGGTTGTTAGAAGGAACGTTGCTTGCCCTCACCGTAGACCTCTGTAGTTGGACCTTTTACCCCACTTCTCTACCTGTCTCGTCCTGGCTGGCTCTGACTTTGCCTTCCACAATACCAGAATGTCCTCCCCCTGGGGGTTTGGTGCCTGCACTCTGAGAAGTTGGGGCTCCACCAAGCCCCAACTCTAAGTTATGTGCCACTCTTCCTGTCCTAACAGTCCATGGGCAGACAGACCGTTACAGTCATCAGACCCAGCTGTCATGGACCCAGGCCTGGGACAGCTGGAGAAGGGGCAGGGCTACAGAGCTGTGGGCAACCCCAAGCCAAATATTTGGCTCTGAACAGGTGTCCATAGGGCAAAAGACAATGATTCACTTGAAGGAAAAAGCCAACTACTGTAGCTGTTCTCCCAGAAGCACAAAGCATAGTGTTTGCCTGTCGGGTGTTGCTTATATGGTCCCCATCCATTGGGCCTCACCTGCAGCCAAGGACCCCAAAGCCCCTCTGGGCAGGGCAGCGCAGAGTATGGGCAAAGAGAGGATGGAGGTTTTATACACAAACGTATGGCAATATTAAGAGGCAAGGGAGGAGAAGAGGCTGGTCCCAAGAAAAGGAAGCTGTACAGTGGCTGAGAAAATAGTTTTAATTTTTTAAAATTGTAAAATATTTTTGAGGGGAGAGTGAAACCTTTTAACACTTTGAATAAAATTAGAGTTTTATAAAATAAGCCACTTATTTTTCTACACGCTGTTTTTTCAAGGCAGCATCTTACCATGTGCCAAGTATTGTTGGAAAGGGCAAAATAAGCCCATGCCCCTGAACCTGGTGTCACCTACAGCTTGAAGGATGTCCCCTGTGGGTACCCACAAGGCTCTTCAAAATCATTAAAAAGGAGAAAGGAGTTTGGATGTTTATGCTTCAGAAACCACTGGATTTAAAAAAAAAAATGGTGCAGTAATACAAGAGAAAAGGATGAATCTTTTAATTTTCTAAACCAAATTTTTGGGTATGTTATATTTTTAGAAATGCTTACTGAGCTGCCATACTTTCTTCTTCTTTTTTTTTTTTTTTTTTGGTGTGGCACCAGGGATTGAACTCACTACCTTGCACGTTTCAGGCAGGCACTTAAGCCACTGAGCCAAACTCCCAGCCCTAGGTTTTTTTTTTTGTTTTTGTTTTTGTTTTTTTTTGCAGCACTGGGGATTGAACTCACAACCTCGCACCTGTCAGACAGGCACTTAAGTCATTGAGCCAAATTCCCGGCCCCCAGCCCTAGGCTTTTGAGGCAGGGTCCCACTATGTAGTTCAGGCAGGCTTTGTGCTCATGTTGTAGCCCAGGCCAGCCTCAAACTCAACAGTCCTACCTCAGCCTCCTGAGTGCTGGGATTAAAGGCGTGCACCACCATACCTGGTGCTGCCATACTTTCAACAGCAGATGTATTAAACATTAATTACAGGGTTGGAGGTACAGCTAGGGTAGAACACTTGCTTAGCATCTGATCCCTAGCACCAAAAAGAAATATTAATCACATGATACTTTAATAAAGTTTATGCATTGTAGATTTTCATAAGCATTGAGCAAACAAATCAGGGCTGACTTGCCCAGTATAATAGTTACCAACTATATATGGCTAGTTATACTCAAATCGGTTTTAAAACTTGTTAAACTTTTTCAGTTGCACAAACCACATTTCAAGTACTTGATAATAATATATGGTTCACTGTTTGTGGTATTGGACCACTGAAATTTTTTTTCAATGCCTGCCAAATCCCAGAACATTTATATCATTGCAGAAAGTTTTGTATCTATCTATAGCCTGAGGCTGGGCATGGTGGTGCATGCCTGCAATCATGTAATGTAGCCTGAAGCAGGATTAGGTCAGCTGGTACTACCTACCCAGAACCTGTTTCCTAAAAGAGTATGTGTGTAGCTGGGTGTGGTGGCACACACCAATGGAAAGTTACAACCTGGGCAATTTAGCAAGTCCTTATCTCTAAAAGGGTAGAGATAGAGCTCAGCACTCCCTTTGTGTGTGTGCCGGGCTGAGGGAGGCATCTGTATGTAATGAAAGTAGAATCAGCAGAATTCTTGGGTGTCAGATGTCAGTGATTTTTGGAAAAATAATTCCATCTGATTTTTTCCTGGAGATTTTTTCTTTTTCTTTTTCTTTTTCTTTTTTTTTTTTTTTTTTTTTTTTTTTTTTTTTTTTTTTTTTTTTTTTTTTTTTTTTTTTTTTTTTTTTTTTTTTTTTTTGGCTTTTTGAAACAAGGTCTTGCTCTGTAGTGCAGGCTGGCCTTGAGCTCACTACATTCCCCAGGCTGGCCTCAAACTTGTGGCGATCCTCCTGCCTCAGCATCCGGAGTCCTGGGATTACAGGCATGTACCATCACAGTTTGTCATAAATTCAACAAATATTTTTTTAATGCCTACCAAATCCCAGACATTACAAGAATTTGAATTTGACTAGAAAAGAAAATGGACGAATCCTGTCTCATGAAGCTTTTTTCGCCAGCTGATGTTGGACAATTTACTAACTGCCAGGGACTGTATCAATTACTTTCCCAGCTTCTCATTTTCCCTCCTACAACACTGAGGTAAACACTTATTAAACACATTAGGCTCAGAAGTTAAGTGATGTCAGTTGTTGACTTTGGGGTACATGCTAAGCTTGGGATGTGGAGACTGGTAGGGAAGGACTTAAGGGGTTAGTCGGGAGTGGAGGTCACCGTCAGAAATGCCAACTCCCAGGCACAGAAGCTTCCCTTTCTGTATTGGGTACCAACTGAATGTCCGTGGGACATTCTCAGCCTAGAAGTTTTTTTTTTTTTTTTTTTTTTTTTTCCTGGCACCGGGGATTGAACTCACTACCTCGCGCCTGTCAGGCAGGCGCTGCGCTCACATTGTACCCTAAGCGGGCCTCGAACTCACAACGCTCCTCCTACCTCAGCTTCCCGAGTGTTGGGTTTAAAGGCGTGCATCACCACACCCGGCTAGCCTAGAAGCTCTTAAACTAGAAGGCCGTGGACATTTGCTATATCAGTTTCCTGAAAGGTTGACGGCAGGGAGACTGCGAGCACAGTATGGACAATTTAGTGACTTGTGTAAAGGAGAGGGGAGGGGTTGGTGGGGTAGCTCAGTGTAAAGGCCCTGAGTTCTATCGGAGAATGGGGGAGGGGGTGAGAACCTATCAGGATTATCTACTTGTACAAGCTGTTCGTGCTTTGTTTGTTGGTTGGTTTTTTTTTTTTTTTTTTTTTTGCAGCACTGGTGATCGAACTCACAGCCTCACACCTGCCAGGGCAGGCGCTTAAGCCACTGAGCCAAACTCCCAGCCCTGGTTTTTTTGAGGCAGGGTCGCACCACCTAGCCCAAGCCGGCCTCAAACACACAACGCCCCTCCTACCTCAGCCTCCCGAGTGCTGGGATTAAAGGCGTGCGCAACCACGCCCGGCTCCGTTCGTGTTTTTGAGGCCGTTTCCGTGAGTAGGTCACTGTTCCAGGGACAGGCGAGAGTCCCCGGCGTTCTGGAATTTGATAGTGGGATTCATGCAGGTAGGACAGGACCTGGGGATTAATTTTTGAGATGACCTTATTCGAATTTACACTCCCTTTAGTCCATCCTTCCCCCACCTCCCAGCTTCAACAAAAAATCCCACATTTTGAGAACTGGGACGTGTAGAGCTGTTATTCTGTTTTCAATACGACGAGCATACATTACTGGTCATTGAGGTATGTAAGTAGTTCCGTGTGCAGCGTGTCACGTGCTGAGAAAGTCACGCCCCGACTCTGGCCTGAGCCCCGCCTACTGCGACCCGGAAGTTGAGCGCCCAGGGTGGACTCGGGAAAACCCGGAGCGGAACCCCCGGCCGGATGGGCAGCGAACTTTCGGCGCGTGTGCAGAAAGCGTCGCAGGCGGCTAACTCCGGGGCGGTCCCCACGGCGCGGACCAGCACCCGCGCGCGCGTTTGAGGCTCGCGAAGTCCGCACCCCGGTGCGGGATGGCGGCGAGTCTGTGGATGGGAGATGTAAGTGAGGGCGGCTGCCGGGGCTCTGAGAAGGCGGAATCGCGGTGTCGCTAGGGAGCAGTGGCTCTGAGGGGGAGGGGACTTCGAATCCTCCAAAGGCTAGAAGTGAACGGAAGGAGCGGGTTCGTCTGCCGCGGAGGGTTCCTGGGGTATAGACATGAGTACGTGGAAGGGTAAGGGAGGGCCTGTGAGGGCAGAAGGGGTGGAACCCCAGGATTGGGGGCGCTGTGGCTGTGAGGTGGGGCATGGGGACCCCAGGTCGTGGGGGCTCCCAGAAGGGGCGCAGGTTGTAAGTGGAGGAGTTGGAGTTCACGCCCTGCGCTGCGGAGCCCCGCGTGGCCTGCTGGGGGCGGGGCTCGGGCCGGGGAACGCGAGCCTGGACACGGGCCTCAGCCGCCCGCTCCTCCCTGTGCGCAGCTGGAACCCTACATGGATGAGAACTTCATCTCCAGAGCCTTTGCCACCATGGGGGAGACCGTGATGAGCGTCAAAATTATCCGAAACCGCCTCACCGGGTGCGTGTCTTTTTCATCTTCCCACTTCTCCCTTAATGGATCTTGCTGCGGCTATCTTTCCACAGAATGTAAATATCGAAAAGTAGGGGCTTTAGGCCTCTCTCTACGCCTGGGGCGTCTCTCTACCTCTGATAATTACAGTGTCTAAGGGGTAACAATGCATGGTATATAACACATTGCTTAATGACAGGTCTCAGGAGACAGACTGACTTTAAAAATTATTTCTGCTGTGTGACTTTGGGTAAGTTACTCGAGTGTGAAAATGGGAATAATAATAGCACCTACCTCTTAAGTGAGGATTAAATGAATTCCTACTGGGCATAGAATAGTGTCATATGTTATATGACAACAGAGTATACTGTGCTAGGTAATAAACACTTTACATTCATTATCTTTTTGTTTTTGAGACAGAGTCTGGCAATGTGGTCCAGGCTGGCTTCAAACTAAGTGATCCTCCTGCTTCGGCACCCTTTATTTTTTGAGACAGGGTCTTGCTATGTAGTTCAGGATGGCCTCAAACTCACCATGATCTTCTTGCCTCAGCCTCCTATGTGCTTATATTACAGGTGTGCACCACCACCCCAGGCGTCTAGTACTGACTTTATTTATTTATTTATTTTGGTTTTTTTTTCCCCTCTCCCCCTAGTACTGACTTTAAAGAGATCAAGAGTGGTTGTCCCAGGTCACCTTCTACATTCTGGATTCATCTGTTAAAAAACCTGTTGGTATTTTACCTGTTCTGTCTCTAATATTTTCCATATACTAGTCAGTGATGATGAACCTTTTTAGAGCTTTCAGTAATAAACAGCTGGCTGTGGCACATGTGCTGTAGGTTGGTCACCACTGAAGTGGATATTAGACCTAAACACTTGGTTTAATTCCATTAAAAACATTATTGGCACGAGTACCTCACAGGTGATACAGTACATAAATGAATTTTTACTGAATGTGTCTGGGACTGGCCAACTTGGTGTTCAGTTTTTTTTAATATATATTTTTTTAATCTTTTGGTACCGGGGTTCGCGCTCACAACCTCGCTCTTACCAAGCAAACACTTGAGTCACTGAGCTAAATCCTCAGCTCCTTATATTCATTTGGTTTTGTAAGTTACATCTCCACTGGAACATGGTAGCAAATAAAAATAGTATAGGCTGTGATTAGAAAACTATTTCTCCTTTCTTTTGAGTGAAGACTTAACTGGATTAACCATTCTCTTCTGTTTGCTTTCTTCTCAGGATCCCAGCTGGCTACTGCTTTGTAGAATTTGCAGATTTGGCCACAGCTGAGAAGTGTTTGCATAAAATTAATGGGAAACCCCTTCCAGGAGCTACACCTGTAAGGACATTTAGTTAATGATGTCACCATTTTTATTGTCATTAATGACCATCACCAGTTGAATCCCTACTGTATATTTACATCATTTTATTTAATCGTATAACCACCCTGTGCAGTAGGCATTGTTATCTTTTGACAGACCAGAAACCAGTTCAGTGAAGTAAAATAACTTGCTCAAGGCAATAAAGGTAGTAAATAACAGCCAAGATTCAGACAAGATTGGTTGCTTCCAAAACCTGTCCCCTTTCTGCTGTGTCACTGCCTCCCTCCTGTGATGGAAGATTTGAAATGCTAGCTCTTTTGCCTGATTGAGAAACTAGAACAGGCTGGCAGCAGCAAGAACACATTTCAAGAGAGTTACATTCTGCTCTTCCCACAGTTACTTAGCTTACAGCTGCACCAGCTGGCACACCTGGGCTCATAGAACATGGAGCTGGCAGTGCCCTTAACGGTCATCCGTGCAACCCCCTCATTTTATACAGGAGAAAAGGCTGAGGCTTAGAGAGGGGGAGATATTTTGGCCAAGGTAATTTATTTCAGTTTTTTTCAAATATTGTTTGACTCTTGAAACACCTTTCTCTGTTTTAGTGTGTTTGTTTTTAAATTTTCAGGCAAAACGTTTTAAACTGAACTATGCTACTTATGGGAAACAACCAGATAATAGGTAAGTACAGGGCAGCCCCAAGGTAGCATCAAGCTCCAGAAAATGCCTAGACAGTGTGCCAGTCACTTCCAGGAGGACAATGGGGCACCAGGTTTCATTGCACTTGTCCCCTCTCAAAGGAGCACATCTTTCCATTTCTCCATTGGTGGACCTTCCTGGGGTGCCTCATGCCTCATTTGGTCCCTCTTCCAGCCTTGCACCCTGTTACTCTCCACAATGTGGAGCTTGTATTCTGTGAGAACCTACCTGTTGTGTCTAGGCATGGTTGTGCATACCTGTAAACTCAGTTACTCTGGAAACAGGAGGATCACAAGTACCAGCCTGGGCAATTTAGTGAGACCAGCTCACAAAATGGGGGTCAGGGGACAGGGCTGTAGCTCAGGAGTAGAGCATCTCTAGGTTCTGTCTCCATACCACAAAGAGGAAAGAATAAGAGCATTACAGCCATAGCTCACTTGGTAGAGCGCTTGTCTAGAATGTACAAGCCACGGGTTCAGCCCCCAACATTACAAAAACAAACAAAACTACCTGTTATCACAATATAAATTGGTTAGCATTTCAGTTTGCTATGCGAAAACTTGGGTATTTTGTTGTGTTTTATGTTCTTTATTTGCAGTGCTGGTTATTGAACCTAGGACCTTTTATGTTTGTTTGTAGTACTGGTTATTGAACCTAAGCTACCTTTTATGTATTTTTTAAACTCGCTAAGTTCCTGAGTTGCCCTGGCTGGGCTCAAACGAGTAATCCTCCTGCATCATCATTGCAGAGTACAGAGATTGCGAGCCTGTGTCACCACCAAGCCTAGTTATGCAAAATTTTAAAAACATCAACTGGGCATGGTGAAGCACACCTTTTCTGGGGGGTGGGGTAGGGGCAAGGTTTTGCTATGTAGTTCAGACTGGTCTTGAACTCACTATGTAGCCCAGGCTGGCCTCCAAACTGAGGCAGTCCTCCTGCTTCAGCCTCCTGAGTGCTGGAATTGGAGGCATGTACCACCACATCTGGCTGTTGTGCTCTTTGGTGATGGTACTGAGGATTGAACCAGGGCTTTCACACTGAGTTGTTCCCCAGCCCTTTTTATTATTATTATTATTATTTTTTTTTTTTTTTTTTTTTTTTTTTTTTTGCGGCACCGGGGATTGAACTCACAGCCTCGCGCCTGCCAGGGCAGGCGCTTAAGCCACTGAGCCAAACTCCCGGCCCTGGTTTTTTGAGGCAGGGTCGCACTATGTAGCTCAGGCCGGCCTTGCGCCGGCCGCGTTGTAGCCCAAGCCGGCCTCGAACTCACAACGCTCCGCCTACCTCAGCCTCCTGAGTGCTGGGATTAAAGGCGTGCGCCACCACGCCCGGCTCCAGCCCTTTTTATTTTGAGACAGGGTTTTACTAAGTTGCCCAGACTGGAATCAAACTTCCAAGTCCTCCTGTCTCAGCCTGCCAGAGTTCTGGGAATACAGATGTGCACCACCATGTCTGGCTTTTCTCTTCTCAACATTTAAATTAAAAATATGCAGG
>RJWM01020920.1:0-36155 GCA_004363535.1 Dasyprocta punctata
TGATGAACACTTTTTGAAGTTTTTTTATCCTCTGAAATGACATGCTTTTGAGATTATAAATTACAGTAAGCCCTTATTAACTAAATATAAATAGATGTCTTTATCTACTATTTTTTGGCTTTTAAGGTAAAACACTAACTCTTATGAAAGTTTCAGGAGAAATGTAGTCGGTCTATTAAAATGAAACACAATTTTTCAATAACATTGAAAAATAGCTGCATTCTGCTCCTCTTGGTTTTCTTTGTTGATATCTATCCTTAATGACAGACCCATATGTTTTCTCTTTTCCTGCTCTTAAAAGATTTTAAGGGGCTGAATTATTTTCACTTCTCATACAGTAAGTAAAAGCAGTTTCTCTGCATCTTTTGTAATTTCCCAATGTGAAAATTTCCTAATGTATTCATGCAAGAATGTTTACACGCTCAATAGCCACCATCACTCTCAAGAGAATATTCCCAATGGATAGCTATAAAACACTATGCATCTATGACAGAAAATCCTAATGTTAACTAAGTTTAATATATTACAATATGACCCACATATCCAATGTTACTTAAATTGTTAAATCAAAACAGGTAATACATTTAATTCATTTACCATAAAGGATCCAAAGTCTGATTTTTTAAAAATTTAAAACGTAAAGAACAGTTTAGTGACTAAAAGCAAAATGAGCATGTATGACCATATTGAAAACTTACTAAGTATTACATATATAGCAGATGATCCAAATTCTTACCTTCATCATGAATTTCTGTAGGGACATAAGGAAAAGAAAGAAAATATTAAATATATATCATTTTAAAGATTTATTTCAAAATTTCTCTTATTTATAAAGAGCCCACTGTCCTAAATGGACCTTTGTAAAGATAAACATCTTTAAAAACTCACTGCATTGTTGCAACAAAACTTAGTATCAACTACATGCTAGAGAAAAGCTAGAGCAAGCAAAACTCTTGTAGATGTTTTTACATTAGTTCTTCAGTTTTCTGTGAATACATGCCATCCTATTGCAATGCGTGATTCAATGTACAGCATACCTAAGCACTAAGAAAAGAGTATAATCTTAAATTTAACCTCTGAAAGTCCTTAATAGAAAAACAATTTATTCAACTTTTGCATATAAATGCAGTGACACAAATACAGCAGCAACACAACTAGTTTTAGTAAAAACAAATTAGAAACAAGTAAGGTGGGTTTTAAACTAATAAGCTGCAATAAGATGTGCATCTTTCATGCAAACTAAGTCAGCAATCCCTTAGACTCTGAATATAGTCAGAGGTAAACTTCAAAGAAAGATCTCAAAAATGCTTCTCCTTTTCTTTGAAAATGACAGTATTTCTGCTCATGAATTATAATAGCTCTTCTTTTCTTCTACGACTTTTTATTCCTCCACTTTTCATAAGATTTCCTAGTTTCCTTGACTTATTCGTAGGAGAGGTACAAAGATGAAAAAGAATGGAGAAGGAAAGATAATGTTGTATTTCCAAACACAGGGTTGAATTTAGTTGTCAAGAACGTATCTAAGTCCTGGAGTAAAAAGATAGTATATTCACATAGGTCTTAAGCCAGAAAAAAGATTTTTCAACATAGATATTTACAAAATTACAGTTCTCCCTCTGTGAAACATACATAGGGAACCATATGTGTGTGTGTGTGTGTGTGTGTGTGTGTGTGTGTGTGTGTGTATTACTAAATGTAAATCCTATTGAGACTGATGTTTTTGATTTTCAATACTGTATTTTCAAGGGCAAATTGGAAAAAAAAATCATTCCTGGTTTAGAAAATACAATGTTTGGTTACATTTGTGTAACTGATGTTAATAGTGAATGGTATCAGCACAGTTATTTTCCATGTTAAAACGGACCAAACACATGCCTACATATGATTTACTAATGACAAAAATATCCATCAGTGAGGAACTTGGAAAAATAAGTTTTATGCTTTAATTCAAAGGAACACAAAAACCCAACATTCTGCTACAATACATGATTTATAGGAGATACTATCTTCATGAGATTTGTTTTTCATTAGCCAGGTTTGAGAGATTTTTATTTAAAAACAGTCTTATGTTGTCAGTTTTCTAAGTTGAACTAGTTTAAAACTGTAACACATAAGAGAGTGTCAGTGGAGTTATGAGGTCTGCTCTTCAGAATTCCTAAATTGCATATTACCGTAGAAAACATAAGATGGGGGAGAGAATCTGCATATACAATAAAACAGAATATTGCAAATTAGCAAAGGGTAAAATATTCATCTGTAGAATGAGAAAGCATAGCAGATGTGACACATATAATTTTCAGAAGATAACCAAGAGCATGAAAGATTATCTGCAGTATTATTAACATTGACTTGCTGTACAAATGTATTTTTATTGGTGAATTTGATTTAAGTGCTGAATATCATCAAAGTTATAGCATTATGAGATATTCCAAGAGAATAATTCAAGGGCAAAGAAGAAAGCAAAATACATTAAGTCAAGAAGGATGTATATATTATTCTAATCTAAATGTAAACACTGCTTAGGCATGATAAAAAGCAACCAATAAAGAATAATAAAATCCCTCTAGAGAAGACAACTAGCCAGCCTTTCTGGTGAGTGGTGTGAGCAACATGGACTCCAGGAAGAGAAAGATCTGCACCCCTACCCTGAGAACCCGTCATGTTGGGTCAGGGAGGATCCAACCAGAAGACAACTAGCCTGGCTTGAGCGGTGTGGATTCCAGGAAGAGAAAGATCTGTGCCCCCCAGAGAACCCGCCATGTCGGGTCAAGGAGGATCCAAACAGAAGACAACTAGCCAGACTTCCTGGTGAGTGGCACGAGCGGGGCAGACTCCAGGGAGAAAAAGATCTGTGTCTCCTGTGAGTCTATCGGTGCACAGGCTGAGAATCAACAACTTCCCCCCTGACCCTCCCCACCCTACCCTGGTAAGCAACTTGCTGGTTCAGAGGACTGGTTAAGTTGATAGCAACTAAGGTACATAAAGCAACTAAATGCTTGTATTATTTGGTTGAATTTGCAGGCCTGGGGCCAGCAGTCTGAGCATCTCTTGGGAGGACCGACAGTATGCAATATAGCAAATATGGGGGTTCCCTTCTATTTTATCTTTGAGACCCAATATTTTTGTTTTGCTTTATTCTGATTAACTGTTTTACTTTATTCAATATTCTGCTTTGATTGGTTTTATTCTGTTTTGTTTTTGGTTTGATTTTACTATACCTGATGGAATGGTCAACTATCGTGATGATAACTAGATATACTATAATAGATACACGATAGTAGCTATTTTCCTAATATCCTGCTTTGAAGTTTTGTGCCAGTTCTACCACTTTGTTTTGATTGAGTTTATTCTATTATGTTTTGTTGGATTTTACTACCTTTAAAATTTAAAAAAATTTTAATTTAAAAAAAAAAAGAAAATCTCTCTAAAAGTAGTTACCAAGATAAAAAATAGAGAAAAGAAACATGTAGAAAGTTAAATACTGAAGACAACAGCTCCCTTGGGTATGGAAGATATCATTTTATGCTTATAGTAAATTTAGAAAGAAGTTAATTTGACTTATTTCATTCATGAAAATCTCATTGGATGAAGTAGAGTAGTAAGTGATAATTAGGGCAATGATAATACAAGCACACAGCGTGGGTCTTGACCTGCTTTACACCCTAGAAAAATTTTTTGGATGAAGATCAATTTGCACTGAAAAATAAAGGGCAGAAGTTTTAGTTCTTCAGGGTAGGGCTACAAGTGGCAGTAACTCAGTGTTGATGGTTAGCCTAATTACTGAGGAACTGACAAGTCAGATGACACTCCAGAAAAGGGAGAGGTGGGGCATAACCATCTCCACCTCCATTAACAAGGAAAACCATGGAGAGTAATTGCTAGTGTGGAATTTTAGCACAAATATAGATAGCACTGAGAGTCAAATGGATGTCAAAAAGCAGCAGAATCATGTTTGTTCTATAAGCTTAAGGCACTGGATGCAGAAGACCTAAAAGACCTGAGAGATTTTTCTTAGCAAATGCAAATCCTCACAAATAGAAAAACAAGTCAAATAGCAATATTTTACTCTGAATATTGTTGGCAATTATTGGACATGGGGAGAATGCATAATTATATTCCATTTGTTATCAGTGCAAAGAAAAAAAACAGCAATTCAGGTAATGTATAAAAATTCCTTTACCATTAATGATACTTTTGAGTTCAGACTTGATCCTGATTTTTTCAACTGATATTTCAGTTTATTGAAATGAAATATTTCAAAACCTAGTAATTCTACCAAGAATCTGTCTTAGAACTTTTACATGAACTTTTACCAAAACCACCTCCCTGAAAGTATCTAGATAAGAAACTGGCAATAAAGCAGAGAGGCTTGTCACTAAAAAGAATTAGCAAGGGCAACACTCTCAAAGAACAGGGCAAAATTTAGGCACAAAAGCTCTTCTGTCATGAATTTTCCAATAGAGAGATGGAACATAAAATGTCCATCAAATTTAGGCCTGTTTTGCCACCTCTTCTTTCCAAGTAGCAAGATACTAAGATTCCCTATAACCCTTCAACTGTATCATCTCCTTTGTTAAGGTGAAAATATCTGGTATTTCACTATGTTAAGAAAAGGAAAATTATTCCACTACCAAATACCAGGGTTTGATGGCAACTATGCTTAATTAACGCTCCCAATACTTTTTAGGACACAAAGGCAATTAATGGGAGCGATTTCAATTTTTAAACACGTACCACTATAAACTATCTAGTGTCATATGTGGATGTATATTTGTGAAATTACTCTTGTGATGGCAGATCCTATATAAATGCTTCACTTTCTATGATTCCCTTGCTGAAAATATTCAGGACTACAGTGATGAGACAGATATGTTGATTACAGGTCCAGAAAATATCAGAAGAGGCTCAGCTTTCAACACATAAGGAGCAATTCTATACATGATACCTCCCATTGAGATGATCTTGTGTCTCTCATAGAAGCGGCTCTTGTACTTTCACAGAGTGCTTTTGTGTCACTTACTGAAATCTAGTTGAGTATGCATGTGGATATATTTTAAAATACTGCTTATATCTTTGACAGATTCATAGCAACTGTTGTCTTTTTCAACCTATCAATAACTCTGTGCAAGCAGTATTTATATGGGCTGGCTTTCTTTGTGAGTGTAATGGGTTTGACACATATATGTATATATAATTATCTAGTTCTTCTTTAGAAGGCTGAAGGAAAATGAATGATTCTGATAAACTACTATAAATCTTGACATTTTATCTCTATGACACATATTTATGTATCACAGAGTTCCCAGATGTCTAAAATATGAAGTAGCAGAGCTATGGAGCGTTTTCTTCTTTTCCCTCTTTTCAATTGAGAATTTCTCTAAGTCAAAAACAGTTAAATTGATCTCTTAGAAGACATAAGCATAATAACTTGAAGACATGTGAAGATTGTCCCACATTCAGATGACCACCTACATATAAAAAAGTTTATATCAAGATATAGAAAATTCTATACTTTTTCAAATCATTTCAAAATGAACGAACCTTGATTATACGGAATCATTTCAAAGACCTTCACATATGTCTTTGAAATATGTTGCTATGTGTGAAAATTATTCTTCAAATAGTTACTGAGTTAGGAACATTTGAAATAACTATCTTAACATCAATAGCATCAAGCTAACTTTTAAAAGAATAAAGCACAAAATATAATTTGGTCTATAGACAAAGTTTCATTCATCTTCACTTCACAATATGTTCCATTATTTCATTGTCCCCAGCTATGACTTCAAGTCTGAGGCCTTCACACTGGAAACCACTGCTATACATTAGGGAAGAGCTCTGGAGAGTGAGAGGAGTAAAAAGAAATAATAGTTAATTACTTTTTAAGCTAGAATTCAGAAATGTTATGCTCTTTTTAAAGTATGAAGAACAGCATTTGATAACTCAGAGATTAGGTTTAAACAAGTGCACTGATGTTCAAAGAGACACAGGTGGAGGGGGAAGGAGAAGGGAGGTACAGGAAATGAGGGAATCAAAGAGGGAGGGAGGGATGGGAAGACAGAGAGGGAGAGAGACTGACCTTTCAAGAAAATATTAAGAATTTTGCTATCAGAAATCTAGGAAGAAGTCATGAGAATTTCTATATACCTAAATTTTATGTGATTCCTGGAGACCTGAACTCAGGTTTTTGCAGTGCATTCTAAACAGACAAGTTTAACAGATGTCAAGACAGGATACATGACCCACAATAAAACAATGACAAGCAGTATCATATTCTAAAACTATTGTTATGCCACTTAGCAGGAACACCAATGGTGGTAGCTCTGAAAATGCCTGCTGCTCCTAGGTGACTCCCCTAACCTCCATGATGTCACCAAGCCAGAGAGGACAAAGCCAACAGGGTATTAAAGAGACCTGCCTCCCTCCCCACTAGTACTCACCTCAAGCCTAGTGAATGTAGCTTCAAAGACTATCCTGTCCACAAGGGGTAGGACACAGTAGCAGGTTGTGTGATTGTATCTGAAGATGCCAGCGTAAGAGGCTGCCCATATCCTATAGGTCTGCAGCTCAGAGCAGGTGGGCATGGCTCTGGGACTCACTTAGAGAACACCATGAGGTCCACCAGGAGGTAGTGTCTTCCCCAGCATCCAGACAGGCTCTGGATAGAATCACAGACCAGGGACTTCTGGTGATAGGTACTCCCTCAAAGCACTTGCCAAATGCCTATAGAAAAGACCACTCCGAGCAACTGGCGAGCCCAATGATTCTGCCAACCTCCTTGCCCTTGAAGAAGGCAGAAGTTGGCATGCAGTCTGGAGTAGAGTCTTCAGAGCCTGCAGGATGTGGTGTGAAGCCACTTCCCACAGTCCTGCCTGAAGCACCAGCACTAGCCCAGACAGCTTAATCTGAATGACACTCAGAGGGCCACCTGTTACACCGGACAGGACAGTTTAATACTGAAATAAGACTTGTGTGGCCCAAAACAACTGTGGAGTGCTTCATCCTCTCAATATGAGAAGGGTCATGGGACCCCTTTTAATTTAACCCAAGGGAAAGAAGAGAATGAGTCTCACTGAACAATCTGAGTAGGCCAGAGGTTAAATCAGTTTCTCTCACCTTCCCAGCATTCTTGTTACAATGGACTTCAAAATTTAATGCGGACACACTTAAAGACTTGAACTGTACAGGTTTTCAAAGAAAAAAGTCATTCTCTTATGAAATTTACTAAGATGTGTCTACACAGACCATTGGTTTTCTAAGACAGACCCTGCAGAAGCTTTTCATCATTTGGTATATATCGAAATGAACACACATTTCAGCATCAATATGTTTTGTCATTAATATAACAGGAATACTGGAGGACAAGAAGGAGTTGCCCAGTTCTAATCCTCTAGAGAAGATCATGGTCTTTTAGGGGCTGCATAAGGCCACAAAAGCTGGTCACTGGTTAAGCTAAGCTTCGTGATGTTCCCCTCAGGGATATTTGTATTATCTTCTATTATCTATTTCCATTATCTATCTTAATAGATTTACAGACAATGAAATAAATCTTTTAAGCTGATAACATATTACAGAAATAGAGAAAAGACACATAGTGAAGTAGATCAAAAATAACCAAATGCACAGAGGAGCAAGTGGGAATGTTTTTAAACGATGACCAAAAAAAGTGTTTTTATTTCCTTACATAGTCTCCATATTTCTGGAAGAATGAAGAGTGGCTTGAGTGCTTGGTCAACAAATGGCAATCTGGGGATAGCACAGCAATACTGAGTAGAAATGAAAGGATGCAAATATCAAGACACAGGGTTGTTTTGGGAATCTGATACTAGAGGTGTTGGGAAAACAGAGGAGACATCGCTATGGAGCTTTGGTTCAGAATTTTAACCAGGAACAGGGCAAGACATAAAATTTCAAAAGGAAACAGCTGGACAAAGTAGTAGTAGCTTAGTTACAAAGAGCTAGATGATGAATTTAAAACACTCCCAAGAAGAATATAATATAGAAGTGGTAGTTCTCTAAGAGCAGTACAGAAACAGAAATAGAAAATTAAAAACAGAAAAATTTTTAAAAAACTTTCTGGACTATAAAGGGCTAAAAGTAGTGAAAAGGACAAAGAATGGCAAAGCCAAGTGGCCATGCAGCTGTTTGGGGAACATATTTGAGGAGGCCCTGGAAGGCTACTCAGAAGGCAGCAAAATTCCCCAGGTCCCCACATCAAGAGAACAGGATCCCAAGGCTAAAAGAACAATAAAAGCAAAATGAGGCCACTAGCTAAGTCAACACTAAATATCTCATCATACTAAGTCACATACAGAGAGAGAGAGAAAGAAAGAGAGAGAGAGAGAGAGAGAGAGAGAGAGAGAGAGAAACAGAGACAGAGACAGAGACAGAGAAAGAAAAAGAAAGAGAAAGAGAAAGAGAAAGAGAAAGAGAAAGATGAAAAACTTCTTTGTCTGGTATTTTCAGGGAAAAAAGTGGAGCACTGGAAACATTCATCTTGGTGAGGCTCTAATTTCCATTCAGAATCCTGGGGTGTTAAGAATGGGAAGAAACCTTGGTTCTCATTCTACCTTTGCCACCCCTTTTGTCCTAGAAGATAGAGAAACTAGGACTAAGGAGTAAGGTCACTTGTACATCATACAACTGGGAACATCTAAGGTTCTCAAACATAGACTCCAGCAGCCTGAAACTGCATTTCCTCACAAGTTATACTTACTCATCTTCACTTTTTAACATCACACAACTATATTTATCTTTTGCTGTAATATATGGAAAAATATCAACTCTAAGCAGTAAGATTTTAAAATTAAATAATCACTGTTTCTTGACAAAAGAGACAGAATACTAACAATAAAAGCTTCCTGTTGGCTAGAAGCATATCATAATTTCTATAATTAAAGTCAATTCTATAACAACTATAAGGTACTGGGAATGGCAAGAATTTTAATAGAATTCATTTCAGATGAAGCAAAACCAGAGACATACAAGGTTCTAACTGGAGGCCTGCAAAACCTTTGTTCACTTCAACAGAGCAGTTAGTTTGGACGAAAAGACAAGCCACACTAGAAAGCGAAATAAAAAGATTAGAGGCAAGAGCAAACATGCACTTTCCAATCACAATTTCTTTGTAAATACATGGAAACACATACCCATTTTTCAACATCAACTTGCTGTGGAAAGAAAAAGCCAAAATAAATTTTTAAAAAACAAGTAAATACCTAGCAATGTTTCAAAGGTTGTTATATAAATCAATTGAAATGTGGTCCATGCACCAAAATCTATTTTCAATTCTAGAGAATAAAACAGCATTTGAACCTTTAATTAGCAACATTTAATTTTATCAAACAAAAACTCAATTAATTAACTAATCAGAACATCAAAAGACATTAGGCTGAAAATGCAATAGGTACATAAAATAATGACAATTGAACACATTCAAAAGCAAATATAAACATTTACCTAATTCTCAAACACAATAGGCATCCTAATTTAGGTACTACGACTAAAAATTTCTATTTAATTAAGAAGATCAATCGGAGACACAGCATATAACTATAATTTTTTTACATCATTTAAAGTAAAATTTCTCTTACCTCACTCCTTTGAGTATTATATAAAATTTCACCATTCAGGAAAAACTCATGCTTTGCCAAAAAATTCTTAATTTAAGGAAATCAAATTACAGTCCCAATATGACTCTTCAAAAAGTGAGTAGTATCCCCAGTGCCAATAGAACAAAACATGTACCAAGAAATTCTGTTTTGTCAGTGCTCAGATACCTAGCAAACAAATTAGAATAATACAACGTCCTCAGATTCCCAGCAAATCAGTCAGAATAATAAATTCGACACTCTGGAACAAACTCAACAGTTAAGAGTCTTAGAATGTATGATTCATATTCTGTGAGAACTAAGGTTTCTTCAGACTCTTCATGCATAAATTTCAGTGATACCTCAGGTGTCTAATGGCTCAAAGCTTGAACTTTCCACTACTTGAACAGTGAAGTTTAAAAATAAAAAACCTGCTCAGTGTTCATAAAGATAGTGAACCATAAAATCTGACTTGAAAAAACCTGTACGTGCAAGATGACTTGCACGTCACATCTCACCACGGACACACAGGGGTGATGCTCCAGTCTAAGCACATACAGTGCTTGTGTTCATGTGCTGTGACACTCATCATTGTGCTGATTTTTTTCACACTTTATATGTGCAAAATATCATCACCAAGGCTCCAAAAAACTTGGTGATACCAGTAGTGAAGCAAAAGGAAAACTGTGTGAATCACGATACAGTTAAAGAAATCATTGTGAAACTTGTTAAAGAATGAATTTATAAGCATAATATCTGAGCCTCAGGACCAATTATTTGGCTTTTGATTATTACTTCTGGGAAAAATACATACTCAAACTTTTTGGTGTTCGAACACAAATTTGAAATGAACTGAATTTGATAACCAAGATATGGTTGTAATTTATCAATTTTTTCCTTAGAAAATCTGTTAAGGGGTTAATATCACTTAAGAGTAAAATTTTGAGCTATAGCTAAGAATTTCCATCCCTTGATAAGCAAGTTCTTGGATGACAACATACATAAAATACAACATGCAAACTGATTATTTTTAAATTTTATTAGGTGATATTAAATATATCACCCAAATATACACATGGTATTTTCTGATAGCCTTGTAAAATTCAATATGTTACCTACAACAGAGCATTCATTCTGGCTTCATTAGTAATTTATCTAGTTTTCAAAAAAAATCAATCTATCCCCCTCTTTCATGCATTTTTAAAACACAAAATTTTTTAGATCCTGGAATAACAGGAAGCAAAAAGCCCTATCCAGTGTGGAACAGTTATCATGTACTTTTCTTCTATGAAAAGGACAAATTCTTATATCTATTCTTTTCCAAAAAATAATTCAAGGATATATGAAATGATTTCCTTTCCATATTTAGCATGAAAATAGGATATACTAGATCTTCAGTGCTAACAACGATCATCAAAAATACATCACAGCGTCATGTCCGCAGCTAGATGATGGACATTCACTCACACATATTCACAAACCCCAATACACACACACACACACACAGACCCCACAAACACACACATACCCCACTACAAAGATAAAGCACTGCAGGATTCACCAGAAGAAATAATTTGTAATCAAGAGTCATAATTAATTATCAGTAATAGATACCCTTTAATGATATACATAGATAAAAATGATTTTACAAGCAGTAAGAATCAGAAGCAAAAAAAAAAAAAAAAAAAACTCAACTGATTCCACATCTAAATACCCAGAGTAAGGCATATCCTGGGTGAAATCATCAACTAAACACACAAGACAAGACAAATGGCCCACAGGGTTACAAGACTGGCTAAGAACAATAAAGTTGTAATTACGCATAAGCAATGCAGAGCGATTTCATGACACGTCTCTTACTAATGTTAACATGAATCATTTAATAAAATTTCTGAAAACAGGGAAGAATAGAATGATTTATACAGAAGTAATCTACAAAAGGAAATGTAAAAGTCATAATAAATGAACAATTTCAGAATTTAAATAATTACCAAATACATAAAACATAAGACAAATGAATATTTTTCTTGAATAACTTATCCAACTATGTGGGATTTTTAAGAAATATGTTGATCTCATTACTTCACAGAAAATAAATATTTTAATGTCTGAAGAAAATTACATTAAATGTTTTATCACACTAACTGATAAAAAGGGTAATCTCATTTTTAAAATAAAAATAAAATTTCACATAAAAGAAACAATCATTTAAATGTAGAGGACAAAAGTTAAGAATCCAATACATCAGTAACTAATTCTAAATTCTACCATATGAAAAGAAGATAATTCATACAACATCTTTATTTGCATTCACATTTTGATTACAAATTTAGGGTACATAAGCATGAACTTTTCCATAAATCTAACAATAAAAACAAATCTTGTGTTGCTTTTTCCATGTTGCTTAGCTGTTTTAATGATTAAGATGCAGAGTTCTATTATAATTAAATGTGTAGTTCACATAAAAGTAGCTACTAATTTCATCATTTAAATTGTTTTATTATTGAAATACAAGTTTTTTTGCCATCTTATTATTTGTAAACTATCCATCTCTTGCTTTTAAAATACTGAAATATAATGTACATGCCATGAAATTCACCTATTTAAAGTTCATTTCAAAGCTCTTTAGTATATTTATGGAGTTATAAACTTTCATCGTAATCTAATTGCAGAGCAGATTTGATCCCATATGGCTTATTTCAGCTCTTTTTTTTTCATGTTACCCAAATATTCTGATAATCCATTTTTACCTCTGAAGGCTGCTAGTTATACCTTATTAGTCGTTTAGTTGTACCCTACAAAAAGAAATGTCCCCTAACCCAGATATGTTCTGTTTTTCTGCCTTTCTCTGTAAAGGCAGAGAATTTCAGCTCAGAAACTAAGGATACTACATAATCCTATGCATCTGAATGACATGCTATGCAGTCTTCGGCCTCAAACTCAATAAGGAGGTCAATTTGATCAGTATGTAATTTAATCTTGGGGACACAGTTAAGCACTGTTTTAGATTAGGAATCTTGAATGTATAGATTATCTTATTAGATTAGAGTCATTCAATTTGGAACTCTTTCTCAGATTGGTTTTTTCAGTGTATTTACAAAAGAAAATATTTTCTTTTCATTTGTAAGTAGTTGCTGGCAAATGAATCAGATGATAAATTTCCATGATAAACTATTTCAGAATTATTAATGATTTAAAGATATCTGGAATCCAGTGAGTTGAACATCCTCTAATCTTTCTGTCTTAAAAGTTATAACTTTATTTTTAAAATGAATATTCTCATCTAGTTAGATGGAATACTTATTTACCACCCAATAAAACAGTACTACCTATTACTCTATCACCCCCTGCCAAAAAGAAAACAACCAGACAAACAAATGGACAAACCAAAAATGGACAGACACTTCCTTACTTTGAGTTTTACTCAAAGCATTTACTGCCTTCTTACACACTCTGTGTTAATGATTGGTTTACTAACTACCTACCAGTTAGTTTACTTCCTCCATTACAGTATGAACCCAGAGAGCAGGGCTTTGGATCAGTTTTGTTTGTTTGCTATCTCCATAAAGCCTAAAATGAGGTATGTATTGTACTAAATAGAAAATAGGACTCAAGGACTTGTAATGCATTGACTTCCATTACCCTGGAAACAGGGAGCCTTTCATGCAAGAACATATTGAAAGCATTGCATTATATAACTAGAAAGCAAAGTGTCCCATGTGAGAGTACTTAGTATTTATAATATTCAGTCTGCTAAAAAAAAAAGTATATAAATTTCAAGAAAAGAAAAATCTGCATAAATATTTTAATGCTAAATTTATTAAGGCATCATGAGATTAACACGGAATATCTTTGGCCTCTGCAATTACAAGAGGTGCTCAAAGCGGTGGCCATTACTTTCCAGACATTAATTAGTATGGTGAACTACTGCTTGGGTAACTTTGGTTACTGAGATTGCTGCATATGCCTTAAAGAGCAATTCTTAGAACAGAGACTTAAGTGTACTAATATTCCATACTCCACACCGTTTTTCATAAAAACTGATATCTGGGTATTATGCATATCTATATTAATAAAGTCACTGTAATATTTTGTATCTGTAGACTACAATATATTATTTCAAAATGAGAGCCAGTCTTATAGATTCATATCTAATAATAAGCTGTTTTAGTTAATTGAAACATAAAAATTATTTTAAGGATATCACTGGATAAGCTATGCTTTGTCTTTCTGGTAAGTTTTCTACTAGACTTCTAAAGAATAATTTAATGAGATCAAATTGTTCCTTGGAACAAACCTGAAATAGTTTCTATACTGTAGTTTCAATATTATATAATTTTCAAAATTATTCTACAAAATTTAAAGAAAATTCAAAGAAATAGCAAATTCTACATACTCAATTCCATCTTCATGTTAACACTATAGTTGTTTTTCTACCCTGCAGTTGTAAACTCATTATGACAAAACTCACACATTATTCATCTACCTGTGGAGTCCTTGTAAGAAGTAATTTATCTTAAAGTTTGCATGAAGTAAATGACTATAATTGAATTTAGTCAATATTGAATTCAACGTCATTCATATTTTATTTCATTCTGAATTTTATCAATCTAAAAAGCATCATTCATAATTTATAGTAAACTATCAATTCTCATACTAATGAGAAATGTACATATCATAAATTATGATAATTGAATGCTGTAAATCATAATCATCTAAAATAGAAATTTCAAACTACTGCCTCACCAAAAACCAGGATGTAAGGGCAAAGTGTTAGTTCATTTTAACTCTTTTTTTCCTAGATCAAGCAACAATGTTCTAACAATAGGACCAATAGTCAAGTGACCATAAGCCAAATACAAAAGGCACAAGGTCTTCCAATTCTTCTAGAAACAAACTAAACAACAAAAAGATCAGCCAATGTTATATTTGTTAAGCATATTTTCCTAAATAGGCTTTGCAAGTTGTGTATTAAGCTCACGGAATTAAACAAAAGCAATGCCTTTTCAACAAATGATCATTATTAGAAATTATTTGAAAACATAGAATTTTCAATAAATTTTATGGACTCTGAAACCAAAGCTATTTCCACTATACTGTGTTACCTCTACTTGACATTTGTGTTTATGTGAAATGGAATTCTTCTGCTAAAGTAGGTATTAAAAATAATACTATATGGAGAAAATTCAAGTACTTTTATGTATTAAATAAAATTCCAAAAGTAAAAGTTCATCAAACTTATTATAAGTAAAAAAATACATTGAGATAAATAAATACCATCATCAACTCAGTATTTAACACAATTGTGTCCTTATGAAACTGGCAAACTCCCTGTAGCAGAGCCAGTTGGGATACTAGACAGGAAAAGAGAAGAGAATTAGCCAAGACCCCAGAGAAGGAAGGAAGTGGTCAAAATCAGAGAAAAGGCAGTCAGGAATTGCTGACAGTCTAATCAAGGGAGTATATAAGCACAGGAAAAAAGTAAAAGTGTAATAGCTGCTAAATATATGCTTACATTGTGCTAACTACTGTACCTAGTCTATCATGTAATAATTATTCGAGTTGGATGATAAGTCACAGAGCTAATGAATTACAGAACTGGTAATCTTGAGCATTTCTGTAAAGTGACAAAGTTCCTGATTTTAACTCTAATCTATACAGCACACATGAAAAGGAGATCTCTGAAGCAAGAGGAGACACACAGTTGGGTCCAGATGCAGACAAGTCATCCAGAACCACATAAACCTCAAGGAGAACAGAAGAAATAACAGAAGCAAGGATATACCTGCACAGAAGTCAAGATGCAGTTGTGACAGAGATGTGAGGGACATTATGCAATAAGCATATCTTTCTCCTTGTTGCATAGATATTATCTCCATCTCACTGAGAGCTTAAAGCTTCTGTGAGCAGCTACTAAGATACGCCTAGTGTCGACATACACTGAACAACAAAAGCTAAATAGCATTCAATGAAAAAAAGATTTTTGTTTGTTCTTTGGGTTGTTTTGTTTTGTTTTGTTTTTTTGTTATTGTTGTTGTTTTTGAGGTACTAGGAAGTGAACTCAGGACCTTTATACTAAACTATATCCCCAGGTCTTTTTTATTTTGAAAGGGTCTCGTTAAGTTGCCCACACGGGGCTCAAATATATGATGCTCCTGCCTCAGTTTCCCAGAATGCTGGAAATTATGTGTATATTGGATCCAAATCTTTGTCTTATCACACATTTTTAATGAAATATTATTTGAGATGAAATGTTTCTGAATGATTTTGGTTACTTGACTCAAGAATCACAACAATCCACCCTTGAGGGAACCAAAGTTCACAAAGCAGGTAATCTTTTTCCTGTCTTATGTTACACTTCTCTTTTTTTTTTAAATCAGTGATTTTCATGATTTGATTTGTCATGAATATTGTTGAGAACTTCATGGTGGATTTCCTTTACCTTCATGAAAACCATGCATTTATTCATAAACCCAAGAATAAGAGCAAAGTGATCCTTAAACACAAAATGCAATGGCATGGTTCTAAATGAAAAACTTATCATTACCAAATGTATTTTCATTGCTATGTGCACATCAGAGCATGCCAAACATAAAACAGATTCAGTATTATTCCACTTACTGAATCACGTAAAGAATTCAGAAAAAATATTTATAAAAAAGAACAAGATTTTATAAATAAAGTTGATCATGAATATGGGGAATCAGATAATATACAAGGTTCTTTTTGATGCACTGCCAATTTGTCAGGAAAGCAATAATTTCATGAAAATTAGCTCTTCCTTGCTGATGCATCATTCCACAAAAAGAGATCTACATTTTAGCAAATCTACTGTAGAATATTATTAAGTTGGAAATGCCATTGTGCTTGACAAAACAATTTGCCATAGAATTCCATGATGTTTTCAAAGGAGACATTGTGACATACAGGGAAAGATGACATAGATATCTACTGAGTCCAAAGAATTGATTCCTACAAGTGTTATCACATGTTATCTAGTTATCACATGACCAGACATGATATATAGCCAGTATACATTTGTATGTTTAAGTTTGTCACTGATGTGGAAAACAGCTGCCCCTCCTGATAAACAGTCACTGTTCTAAGTCCCAAAAGTGCTCCCCAACCTGGACCACTGCAGGGTCCTCCTAGGTACCCGCAAAAAATGCTCAAGACTTCCTGCACAGCCAGCACGGTGGCTGGGGGCCACTCTGACCAGCTTGTACCTCTGCCAACGCAGTTGTAAAACATGTTGGATATCACTCCTGGACATAATCAAAACTCAACAATCTAAGAGAAAACCTCTTCCTAAAACAGTGTTACCTTTAGCTATTGGATAGTAGTTTTTTCCTAAAAGATACTAGTAGCTAAAAGTAAGATTGAATCCCATAAAATGTATTTCTTTCCTATAGAAGATTTTTCTCAAATTACACAATCTAATTAATGGTTTATGGTAGGTATGTTGGGTTCTATAAAATGGTGTTCCAGACAGTCCATCAATTACCACTTTAATTCTGGTAAAAACTTTCTAGAGAACAATTCAAAGTGAAATCTATCTAAATAAAAATATTTGAGGAGGAGGAACCCAGGTATTCTAACTAGTAAATGATCTTAAAAACATATACTTAAAATAGTATTTTAAATCATTTCCTATACATGTAGAATATTTAAAACTTGGCTAGACCAACCTCATGATTTGGGGGCAATGAAAAGATCTTTGCATAGTTGTTAAACTTAGAAAAAGCAGGTTAGCGATATAAAAATTAAGATTAGGGCAGTTTGGGTTGGCACCTACAAAGATAGGTGAAATAGAAATACGCATTTTCAAGCTTATGCAAAAGGAAACATTTTTCTCTCTAAAGACAGATTTGCATTTCAAAATTGGTAGGCCACTCTGGTATTTAAAATCAGGAGATATTATTCTAGGTAAAATTTAACTAGTTGAATTGAGAAATTTTTACTCTTTATTTAAGCCTACCCATAAATATTTTCATGAATGTACAGAATTTTATAAGAAGTTTCATATATTTTAATACAGTAATATCAACTTTGTTTTAACCAGAAAGTGAATTTGAAATATTAAAAAATACAATTTTGGAGCTTTGTAAACTTTCAGGCTATTATCAAATAAAAGTCACTGAAGTTTGTTTTGTTTTGTTTTGTTTTTTGGATTTTTGAGACAGGGTCTCACTATGTTGTTTAGGCTAGCTTTGAACTCACTATGTATCAGACTGACCTTGAACTCACAGTAACTGTCCTGCCTAAGCCTCCCAAGTGCTGGAACAACAGGTGTGTGCCATCACACCTGGCTAAATATCACTGAAGTTTGTCCTTTATATTTAGTATGCTAAAATTTAAATTTTTTTACAATTAATGCACAAATTTACATTCTAAGCTATCTGACACTGAAATTTTAAAAACTAGAGAGCTGAGAAACATGTTATGTCAGAACTTACTCCTCATTTATATGAAATGATGTATCAACATATTAAATCTCTCACTCAAACTGAAGCAATGATAAAACAATAACATCAATACTTAGATAGCACAAGAAAATTCTTGTGGTATTCCTGAATATATACCTAATTAAGCTACACAAAACTATAGTAATTAAAGTACAAAAAAAAAAAAGAAAAAAATTTGGTAATTTGTCCTCCTACTTAATTCTCAACTGGCAAGAAATGGGTAATAGATCAGAAATTAGTAATAGTATGTCTTATGGAAAAAAAGAAATAACCAGATAGCCATTCAAAGAAAAATGTCTACCTTGGGAAACAGAATAAGAATTTTAATTTCCAAAAGAAAATTATTAGATGTTTTCAAAATTACAATTGACTGAAGCCATATCAACATAATTTTCTTACCTAAAATATATAACAGTGCCATGAAATATTACTTGCCATAGAAAAGCTCAGAACATAGTCACATGGTTAGAGGCATTTAAAAATCAAATAAAAGTCAATGAAACACAGCCATGCACAAAGCATTTAGTCAAAACAGTAACAACAACAGCTCTGAAAATGTGAGGACACACACAAATGCTCACAGAAAGGCTCTATTTTAAACCAGGTATAAGCATGAGGTGCCAGGACACAGATCACATGAAGACTGGATTTTTTTTTTAATCTTTAAGATACCACAGGTCTGCTAGATAAAACAAAAAGTCAAATAAAAGAAATCACAAGTAAAAGCTATTGACTTGTTTCAGCAAAAAAGATGACCTCCAATACCTGTAGGAGCAATTATTTATACAGCAACTGAGTTCATCGCAACACTGCAAGTCTACATAAACTTAGTACTTGCCCCTTCCGATTTCTCCACCGTGTTGGCCAACATCTCCTGCAGGGCCCGCACTGAGAGGGACTGCTCCAGCACAAAGGTGCAAATGGACAGGTCTGGGGGGACATTCTGTACAGGAAGAGAAACAGCCATCAGTACGTCAACTTCATCAAGCAACAAGGTTAGCTTACTTTCATGTATGCCAGATCTCCTACAGAGTCCAATGACTCGGTAGTACCCTACAGTCCGTTCCCTACCATTAAGAGACACAATCATCACCACTTGCATTTTATACACTATTCAACTCACAGATAGTGCTCGCTTCAGCAGCACATATACTAAAGCTCACAGATAACAAAACCTCAAAGTTATAGAGTGCTCACTCTGACATGCACTGTACCTGGAGCTTCATGCATAACTCTGTGGCCATCTGTACTACTGATTCTCGCTATCATCATATGGACAAACAGAAAGTAAGATACTTTTTCAATCTTACAGCGTTACAAAATCTGCAAGCCAGGTTTTTCCAGTGTTCAACTATTCATTTCTAATCAAGCAGCCTGCTGATTAAGATAATAGTAATAATAATAATAATAATGGAGAAATAATGCTTGCCTGAAGTCAGTATCGCAGTTAATTAAATATAAAATTGAATTGATGTAAAATATTCATTTCACAGGCTTCTCATCATACACAAAGATAAAAATTACTTTATCTTCCTTTTGCTGTATGTCTTTTTCTTTCTTCTAGCTTGGGGATCAGAAATTAAGTTCTCATTTTGCACATACATGTGTAGCTTTATTTTTTCATCATCCATTTTTTTCTCCTTTTTCTCTCCACTCAATCATTACTCCATAATCCATAATATTCCATAATACTTACTCCATAATTCCTCCATAAAATTTTGAGATTTTTTTGAAAATCTCAAAAAGTAACTACTAAAGAAGGAAAGGAACTAGAGTAAGAGCCGATTGACAAGTGAAAGATGACTGCACATTCTTGGACATGCATGCTTCAGCTTGAGATAAGCAGAATTTAATATGCATCTGGCCCAGGGAGATATAGGCAGATGCTCAGAGATTTCCATGAAAAACGAGCTTTATAAATACATTAAACTAAAATACAAGGAAGATTATATCTTCTTCATAAAAACATTAGGAGATAAGCTGATATAATACATCAAAGCCACAGTTAATGTTTTAAGTATGTATTAAACCACAGTCATCAGAATTTTTTTTTTCATTAGCAAAGAGCAATGCTTTCTGGTTTCAATGAAAGACTAAATACTAGGGTTTCAGAATTAACATTAAAATTATTTCATTGGTAAATGAAAGATATAATCAGGCCATAAGGCTTATTCAATACCATAAGCCTTGCAGGCACCAATGTGTTACTTATTTTTTTTTTTTAATGAACCTCCTTTCTCTCAATTCCTCCTTCCTGCAATCATGGGCCACCATGCCCCCATATTTATCAATTTCCAGTACTTGGACAAGCTGAGCCAATAGTAAGGGATCTTTTTAAGTCTAAGCCTGGCTACTGCTGTTACACTCTACAGCTTGCCAGAGAGCGGTTTGCTTTCCCAAATCCAAGAGTAAAAGACTGGAAACCAAGTAAGAGACTCTCTTCCACTATGTAGTTAGGAATAGATGGTCTTTCTTAAATTTAATTTCCTAAGTTATGACTATATTGATTACTCTTTTTCTCTGCTTCAGATGAAGACAAATACTACCAAGTTTAAAAAATCTGTTAATGGAAATGATTGTTTCATTCATATCCCTATTAGATGTATTCTGCCAAACAAAACTGGCAGGATGCTATGCTATTAACACTTTCTGGTCAGCTTGAACCACTAGTGGTACACACATGACAGTGCCATGCCACCTGATGAGATAATTCTGCATGTACCACTGGTGGCTCAGAGTCGCCCAGTAGTGAGACACACAAATTATGGCCCTGTGGTGAACATGTTAAATGATAAGCTGGAGAACTGACACAAAGTAAATCTTTTGATGTATAGCATTTGCCCATTTTTGTGATTTAAATACTTTAATGCTGGGTTCAATGTATGAAAGTTTACAAATCAAGTCACAACAATCCAAAACGTCTAACAATCAACTCCCAATAATGCTAAGAACTGTTTCTACCACAACATTGCACTGATTTCAGACCAATATCCATTAATTGCTTTAGACTTCCGCATATTATAAAAGTTAGGAGCATGAATGCTATAAACAGACCATCTGAGCAAGAAAGAATTCAAGCCTCACAATTTACCTGCTCTTAACTACTCTAATATTTGGCTTCCTTCCCTGAAAAACAGGATAATTGTTATATCATCCTGATACGGTGGTTGTGAAAAACAAATGAAGTAGTATATGTAAAGAATTTATCACAGTGTCAAGAACATAGCAAGGACTCAAACTAAATAAGCTATTATCACTAGGTTTCATACTGTGAATTCTCCCTAATCATACATCTATGAAGTATCTGTTCATTTATTAAAAGTGTTTCTTACACAGACACCAATTTGGGCAAGCAGGGTTTCAAAATACAAATCTATAACTACATACCTGTTCATGACAACCAAAATGTTTTATTCTTTTTTCTTTTTTTATTTGTACATGTTAGCAGTACATAATGATTACCTTTACTGTAGGAAGTAGGTACATGTACATATATTAATTTTTAAAACTTTCTTCCTTTTCTCCTCTTTACCAGTTTCTCCATCTCTAGATCTCCTTCCCCTTCCCATTTGCAGAAGAGTAATCTTCCTGTTTCCTATGGCCTATCTTTTATTTTGCTCTTTAAATCATCTCATATAAGAAAATATTCAATATTTAAGTTTGTGAGTCTGATTTAATTCACTTAATTTCATGGCTTCATACTGCATCCAGTCCCTTAAAAATAACTCAAACTTACCTTTCTTTATGGCAGACTAGTATTAAATTGTACATCTGAAAGATTTAAAGGTATCTAGTAGTTTCAAGAAACAGCATTTTCAGCTACAAATTTATATTCTGGGTCTATTTACATTGTTTTATACCTCGCCTCGACCGAAATGTTTACATATGGATTGCTATAATAACATGTTATTTTAAAGATCCTGGAAAACTTCATGGATTTGAAATGAATTAATATTGGCAAATGAACTTCATTTCTTCACAGTGACAGGCCTGTTACAGATATTCTTCCAGACAGTGAGAGCAGAAAGAAGCATGCCAGCAATCCTCAAGGGCAATTCTCTGTCTCAATGGACTCAACCCACTTTCTTTTGCATACTTCCTCCAATAACCTTGACACTTTTACATCCACTACAGCACTGACAATGGGTCTTTCCTCCTCTTTCTAAAACCATATCTGAATGCTGGAAACAGTTTCATTCATTAATTAAAACACCCTAAATGTCTCCAGACCAAATGACTCCTAATACTAGGCACAGGAGAGAAGACATAGCACTATAAACATCTATGGCAGAAGTTCCAACTCACAAGCATTTGGAAAACTGTCAACTTTTCCTAAGTTTTTATTTGGTTTTACTCAACTCTGCTGAGAAAGCTAATTTTTAGAAGTTCACTTTGAAAGTACTTTGCTTACTTTTACTATGAGTATGCTCCCAAATATTAAAGGAAACTTTATATAGTATTCTTTCCATTATTTGTGCTTCAAGATACTTAGATCTTATCAAAAAATAAAACCCAAAACTGCCACTGAGCATGCACACCTGCCTCTTACACCATACATGACATTTAATTGCCCTGAAAAATTAAATAGCAAGAAGTGACCCCATCTGTCTGAATGTCTATCCAGATTGCCCAGAACAGTGCCCAAAGTAAGCAGACAGGAAGTTACTAGTATTTGTCTTACAGAGATAACACTAATTTCATCAATGTGTTTACATTTTGGCAAACGTAACATACTTTCATATATCAGCATGGCCAGGTGTCTTTTCCTTTTTTTTTTTTTTTTTTTTTTTGCGGCACCGGGGATTGAACTCGCAACCTAGCACCTGCCAGGCAGGCGCTTAAGCCACTGAGCCAAACTCCTGGCCCTAGTGTTTTTGAGGCAGGGTCGCACTATGTAGCTGAGGCCGGCCTTGTGCTCGCGTTGTAGCCCAAGCCGGCCTCGAACTCACAACGCTCCACCTACCTCAGCCTCTCGAGTGCTGGGATTAAAGGCGTGCGCCACCACGTCTGGCTCACATGTCTTTTCTTCATTTTAAAATAAAAATTAGTCATCATTCTCTTTAGCAAATGAATGTCACATAATCTTAGAGGAAAAAATTCTCCAGAATAACCACAAAGCAGCACTGGGCCTGTTGGCACTGCAGAGGCCATGTAAGATCAATTAAGCTTCCAACTGAGGCACCCATCAAACCATTTGGCTTCCATAGATGTATCTGCCTAATTCACTTAAAAACCTATGGACATATCATTACCTTAAATAAACTGCAACTAATAAGTTAAGACCATATAAGTGACATTAAACCATCTCTCCTGTTAACACTACAATAACCTATTCCATTATAACATTCTGAGGTCTTGGCTAATGGGTTTCTTTTGCTCTCTCTGCCCAAAATACCCATCTCCATGTCCCACCTATGGAAATGCTTTCATATTTTTAAATCACATATAAATAAAATCACATTTGAAAACATTTTCCTTGCAGAGAAGGCACAATTATTCATCATGGACTCCCCTCATCACCAAACTACCCCAACATAGTGACTTGCATGAAGAAAGTGTGCAGTGTTTGATGAGTCAACCTTAAACTGTGAGTTCATCTATTTCTAGAAAAGGAAACATGGGTATAGGCACAAAGGGAGTTACAGCTCCAGTAGATTTCTCTACTTTTTGGTTTTCTTTTAACAGTCCTAAGGTTTCTATCATGAAGGCAATTAAATTAACTTTTTCAACTGATTTTCACTTGTGCTTGGGATAATATGGGGTATCACAAAATGTTTTATAGTTAATGATGTGTTAAATCTTGATAGTATGACAGACAGGAAAATATATAAAAGACTCAGCATCCAGGTCTACTGAATAACTTGCCAAGAGCCCTTCTGAAGTCAACCTGTGTTTCCCAATCGGATAAGGGGAAAAACATACATATGTTTGAAGAATTGCTGTGAGATTCAAATAAGAAAATCAAAGTAATATTAACTGGAAAATGCTATTGAAATATAACTTTACCTATCAATTTAAGAAAATCCTAAATTAAATTGAAAGTTCAAAATCTCAGAGATATAAATTAAGAGAAAAGCTGTTTGTCAACCAAGAAATGTGAAGACAGTATACATTCACACAGAGCAGATGGCCTGATGCTGAGAAGGTTTGTTTTTGCTAGGCCACCCACCTTCTGAGAGCCTTTGGCAAGGCACTATGACTGTTGAGGGTCAACTTCTGCCCACATTAGAAGAATATCAAACTATTCCAGAAGATGAAATTGTTGTTGTTGATAATTTACCAACCAGAGACATGACACTAGGCCAAATTTCACCAACCAGATGGGGAATAATCATCTCCTTTAAAGTATTTACATACCCCACTGTGTAATAAAACTATGGTCTTACATTCCTCTAATTTATATGAAACACGGTGCTACATTTTTGATTTGTATGAAATACTGCGGAAAGAAATTATCAACTAGAATATAAGTAAAATCTGACTTCACTTTTTCCTCTTCATATTTCTCCAAAACTCCAATCATAATATTCTACATATTTCCAGCCCAGAAAGGTTATTTCCAGGGCTTTTTCATGAATGTTATAGTTTCTGGCTAGTTTTCTTGTTCAACTCATTTTGTCTTTACCCCACTTTGCACCAAAGGCTAACATGATGGTCTTTGTTCCTGTGCTAATAAATTTTTACCTTAGCTTTCTGAAAGAAAAAGCACTGCACTTGGCTTTCCTGACAACAGTAGTGTCCAGGTGAAAGAGGCTGTATTATCATTTAAATGAGTGATGAGCAACACAGTGCCACCTCAATGGGCCACAGCTTTGCTAATTAAGCACTTAATTATGAAAATCCCTAATGAATCAGAGGAGTTTCACATGTCTTGCTGAGTTCATTTTGCCTCTCTGTATTTGTAATACAGAGCCCTTAAATATAATATTACATAGACACGGTAATCCATCTTATTTTTACAATTATTTTAAAAGTCAAAAACCTAAATATGTCTGTGCAAAATAAGAATTGCACTAGTTTACTGTTCCATCCTGTGATGCCTCTCTTACTTTAACATCACAAAGCAACAGTGTCTGTCGCAGGTCAAATCTGTTCACACACATCTTGGTAGGATGCTTACTGATGAGCACGCAAGTGCATGGAACTGGGAAAGCAGAACACTGAAAGGGAAACTAGAAAAGAGGCTTCTCCTGCCGTGAACTGATAGTCAAGATAATCTTTAGGTTCTCAACAGTGAGATCTGCAAATTAATAACTGAACTCATGTCACCTCTTGCTTCTAAACACTGCTAAAGGCAAACGGATCTCAGGCAGACTAATTTGTAACCTATTTTCATTATAACAAAGATCAGTCACAATCTCAGTCAACTTCTTTGAACTCGAGGTAATGATCCACCCACACAAGTTGCATTTAAAAAATGTAATTTCCATCATTCATACATATACTAAAATGATGTTCTGAGAAACTGGACTCTGTTGGGAACTGTACTATTAAAAAGTAACAGTCTCACCATTAACATGTTCCTGCCAGCCTGAACCCCATGGATGACTGTCTCATTAGGTGACTTGAACCGCTGGTAGTTCAAACAGATCTAATCACTTTAGCAGTCTTTTTACTATTAAAATTAATAAAAATTCTATCAATGGACCAAATCCAGTTAGTTGTTTCAATTTATTGCCCAAATATAAATATTAATAGCATTCATACCAATTTAAAAATTCATACCAGTAATCAAAAAATTTGAGTAATCTGCATTCATAGTTAACAGCTTATCAATAAGTAATTCTCTACAATTTAACATAGAACTCTTACGAGTATCCCACTTTTGGTGTATCTGATGTGCATTTACAACTGCTGTACTACAAATTAGCTGAATTACAATTTTTTATACTATTTTAATGTTTTCCTTAAGGAACTATAACATTATAACATCTGATCAGCTGAACTGATGCCTTTCTTTATATTATTGTAGTCAAAGACCCACTGAGAAGCAGTACAAGGTATCCTTTGAGACAGTCATGCATGTACTACCTGCAGTTAAAATAGGTGGGAATCACTGAATTCAAATCAGAGCTTCCTGGCCGTGAGACATATGAATTATGGCCCTGTTGTGAATGTGTTAAATTCAGACAGTTTAGAGATGTCTGAATAAATACATGAATGAATGATTAAATAAATCAAAGGAACAAAATAATCAGTAGAAATATTTAAACCACTGGGGAAGCTGAAATAGCCATACGTTACTCTCCGCTCAGTGATTTTTTTAAAAATATCTCTAAGCATTTGGCACAGTCATAACAAAGATATAGTGATAAAAAGTCAAAAATAATATATGCCCCTATTATTCGTTGAATATAAGAATGAGTGAAATCTCAGCTTTACTGTGTACAAGGTTCCAATGAACCACAGATTGTGAACAAAATTGGTAGTGTCTTCAGTGAAAAATTCTGATGATCAGCAACAGTGCTGTTTCCAGGAAGCTTAGTAAAAAGGAGATTTAGATAGAATATGCCCATAGTTTAATTGCCTAAAGAGGATAAGGAAGAGTATATAGTTTTTACAGTACCTAGGTTAACCTAATCATCTGCAACAAGGCTTTTACTGTGAGAGCCATGGTCCCTTGCCTCACAGTCTGGGTGAACAAGGGGAATGGTTCACGCAAACATATGGATGAGTGAACCAACAGATTCTGACTTAGCTACAGTTACACAAAGTCAAAAGGACAAAAAAAGGGAAAGAAACCAAGAGTTATGGCTTCCAAATCAAGTTAGGCAATGAGGATGTCTTCAATTTAATTAGCTATGTAATACAGTGTAGATTATCCAGGCATAACCATAAACATACCAAACATCTCATTCTTACCTGGTGTCTCACTCCATAAAGTTGTGCTAGATTAATTTTATCTCTATTAAAAGAGCAAAAGCTCAATTCACCACTCAGCACATTGTCTGAACAAATCAAGATGGAAGCAACTTATATCACATGGAATCTCAGAAACAAGAAAGGTCAGGGGGGCCCAAGGCAGATTTTCACAGGTAAGGTCCCAAAGTTAAAGAACATGCATGTGCAAGACATCAGCAACAATGGCAGGCAGCACAGAACAGAGTACAGACCTAGAGCAAGAGTCACCTGCATCTTTATTGTATAATTCTTATATAGGTTGTTATCTCATATTTATATTCTTACATAGTGCTATAACCACTGCTTGTGTGTTTACCCATGCTAAGTCATGGTAACATAACTATATCACACTGTGCACCTGCACTAGACAAGCAGGGTCACGTCCTCAGGTGTCCTTAGATGCCTCTGAGCTTTGAAGTAGTCTGCGTAGTTCCCCACAAAACTCCATGTAGAATCAGACTGAAACACTCCCTTGGAATTCTTATTAGAAATATGCTAGTATGGAATTTCTACAGTTTCAAGTATACAAAGAATAATTAGGCAGATACAATTATGTAATTCACAATGGCTATATCACCTTTTAAGTATTTCCTGTGTGCTAGGTCCTAATTCTCAACACATTTTTCCCTACAGGAAAAATATTATTAACCTCACTTTAGAAATGAGTAAATGGTGAATCAGAAAATTTAACAACATACCTTAAGCCAGAAACTGTAAGTGGCATATCTGCTTAGCCTGAATCCATACCACACTGCCACCTGTCTCTTAGCTGTTTTTATTTTCCTGTCTTTTTTGATGTAGACCTGATGAATGATAAAATAAACCTCAATATGACAATGAGCCTGTTCTAAAAGAACATGTACACAGAAATCAGAGTGATGAATCCCCTGCCCCAAACCCACGATTCTAAGGTCAAAGTCATTTTAGAGGCTCCTAACCTGATACGAGCCCCTTGGGGAACATACTAGATGAAACAAAGGGTTTTAAATAGTGATGGGGGTGGGATGTACAAGGAATCAAACACATGACCTAATGCTTGCCAGGCAGGCACCATGCCACTGAGCTACATCCCTCAGCCCAATCCTTTCTGAATGAATGTGTTGTGGATTTATATGGATATAGGGGACTTTTCCTACTGTTTAACCAATTAAAGACCTACTTAAATGGAAGGTACAATATTTTCTGAATACTGAGAAAGATGTATAAAGGAATTGAACACCTAAGTCAAAGTAGATATTTTAGATTACAAGGCCTAAAGATGCTATGTGAAATTGAAACTGGAGTTGTATTTGTGAGACTTGACTGACTTAATGTTCAATAACGTAGACACAACCTAGAGATCCATTAATCCATATCAACAACAAACCTATAGTGGAACCTAATGGAACATAAATACAATTCAGGAAATCACATATTTCATCTCACCTAACACATAATCCTACTCAAAAATGTCTATAGGTAACATAAAGAACTCAAAGGATATTTTAGCTTGATGAATCAGACGCTACATGTGATACATTTTTATGTTCAAAGATCAGTTCAGGATAGGCAAAAAGGTTTATGAACCACACTTTTAAAGAAATTATGAGAACTTCCCCTTATGTCTGAAGGAGGAGGTTGGCATATCCTTTCCCTAAAAAGCAAGCTGGATAAAATTGACAAAAATATCACTTTCAGAGCTGTAGGAATTAATTTAAGGCATACTAACATATAAGAAACTTGTATGCTTTAAAAAGAAAACGTATTGAACTTTGAGTAAGAACAGTAAGTCTGGTGTTTTTTTCCCAGGGGCTTCTCTTCTCTCCCCCAGGTCAGCTTACATGGCAGTTGGGCAAAGTGTGGTGTAGACTATAAGGATCAGCAGTTCTGACTCCTCATCAAAAGGGCTGCTCATGTGATTTAGAGTACACACACTGCACACTACATTATCTGTGAAAGGGACACAATTCAGGAAGGCCCAACTGCTGTTAGCCTGACTCAATTTACTCTTGACTGAAGCTGCACATCCACAAAAAAGGCAACTAAAACCCAGTAGAAGGTACTTCTGGGCAGACATGATAATAACCAGGACTTCACATGTACTCCCCTGCCCACACACAGGTCCACTTACGTTGCATGGACAGCATGGTGCCCAAAGCGCCTGTGCACAGTTTCTGTACAACCAGTACCCAACTCTAACAACTTACAAAGTTGGTCTTAAAAGACAGTAATTTAAAAAAACAAAATTAGAAGTAATATTAATGTCTAAGCATCACAGGAGAGACCTACTTTATAAACTTATTCCAAAAAATTTACCAAACAATTGAAAAACATAGCCAAAAACTTGCAGCAATAATCTCCAGTAGAAAATATTAGCACTGGGAGTTAGTTTATTAGCTAAATTATATAGTTTTAATAAAAATTATGATGTGGGCAAAAAAACTATGAAAATATCTTCCATATTGATGGGAAATATAGCAAGAAAAAATTGTCTCTGAGTTGGACTTAGCAGGTGAAAGCTTGAAAGAAATTATTACAAGTATGTTTAAAGAATGGAAGAAGTTAGTCAGTGGTACAGTACTGCACTTGTATAGCATGTGTGAATCTCTAGGTTCAATTCCCAGCATAGGGAGGAAGGGAAGAGGAAAAAGAAAGGAATGCTTAAAGAATTAAAGAAAACTATCACATTGAACCAACAAATAGAAATCCTTGACAAGGACATGGAATTTACAAAAGGAGAAACCAAATGGAGATTATGTATTTGAGAATAATAACTGACATCATAAATATGACAGAGGGACTCAATTATAGACTGGAGAAGAAAGAATCAATGAACTTAAAGACAGTTCTATAGAAACAGTTTAATCTGAAGTTCAAAAAGAAAAAGGTGGGGGGCCAGAAGAACAGAGACCCATGGGACAGTATCGAGCCTCAGAAATCTTTGAAACAATATCAACTGTATTAATATGCATGTCATTTGAGATGCAGAAGAACAGAAGAGAATGATCAGAAGCAAATGAATTCCGGGTCTGACAAATACACCTAGGTATGTCATAATCAAGCTGTTGAGAATCAAAGACAAAAAATAAATAAAGTAGCAAGAGAGAAAAATATTTATCATATGCAATACAGGATCAATATAATTAACAGCTGACTTCTCATTTGAAATTAGGGAGTTCAGAAGGCAATGAGATGACACATTCAAAGAGCCAAAAGAAACAACTGTCAAGTAAAAATCCTATGCCTACCTAAACTGTCTTTCAGAAATGAAAGTAAAATAAAGACAGTTCCAGAAAAAGACTGAGAATTTGTTTTGAGCATAGTTGCCTTATAAAAAATGCTAAAATGCTTTAGGAATTTACTGAAAATTTAGAGAAAGAAATAAAATAACACTGAGTCTTAGTTACTTTTCTCTCATTGCTGAGACAAAACACTCAACACTCAAAGGAGGAAAAGTTTATTTAGCTCACAGTCTGTAGAGGTTTCAGTCTATAATTGGCTGGCTCCAAAGCAGGGTGGTTTGGCAGAGAACAGTTCATGGCAGTGGAAGACACAAAAAGCAACAAGAGGAGAAAAACCTCTTTCTGTCCCTTATATTGTATTCAGTCCACTGTGAATAGAGCTGTGCCAATCCAAACAGAGGACTGATCCAGCCATCACCCACCCTTAATCGCAATGCAATGGCAAGCAGAAACACCAAAATGACATCCAGGATTTGGAGGCCGATTGATTTAAATTGATGGGCACTAATTGTGATCATTCCCAGAATATTATGCCCCATCTCTGGTGGTCTAGGGCTTTTGCATGACACACAAGCAGGAGGTACAGAGGAGGTACAAAGGCGAGACAGAACAGCCTGGCAGTTCTTCTGATTCGTTAGCAGAGTGAGATCATCAGTTACAGGGCTAGATTAATGACCACAAAGCTTGGTACAATCAAATATCCTGTATGTCTGGTTACACTCTCATGGTTACAGGGGTCAAGAAAGTAATTACAAAGCCATGAAGCAGTCACAGAGTCAGACAGTTTTAAAAGAACTAAGTTTTAAAAAGAACAATTTCTCTCGTACAGTTTTTCCTTTTCACCAGCATTGCACCATCAATCAATCACACACTCTAGATTCAGCCACCTCCAAAAAAGCGCCATTTAAAACTGCATGAGGCTTTGAGGGGACATCTAGAAACAAACCATAACATACTGGAATGGAAAATATAAAATATTGGATCAATATAAAAGATTCTAGAACTTTTATTTCTTAGCATCTTTAAAAGACATAATCTGTAGAGAAATAAATAGTTACAATACTATTAAACAGTTATAATAATGTATTAGTGGGTTTGGAACATATGTGGGTGAAATGGATGACAATACATAGATGTATAAATGACAAAAATGCACAAAATAAGAGAAAAGAAATTAAGTTATGTTAAAACAAATTTTCTATATTTCCCTGGAATTAAATCAGCATTAATATAAAATAAAGATTTGATGATGAGTCAAAATGAATTAAAATCATGCCTACTGTAATACTTAGAATACACAGAGTTTAAAAACAAGATAAAAATGCAGGATAAACCAGGTATGATCACACACACCTGTAATCCAAGCCCTTGGGAGTCTGAGGCAGCAGGATCCTTACAAGTCTGAGATCAGCCTGGGCTACAAAGTGAGCTCAAAACCATCCTGAACTGCATAGTGAGACTGTTTCAAAAGGACAAAAAAATGCAGAATAACTCCAAACTGAAATACTTATGGCCTCAAGTATTTCAGAGAAAGAATATTTAACCTGTAATAATGGTGCGAGGGAAGACATATAATGAACCATTTTGAAATTAAGCAAAGAAGACCTAAACCAAGGTAAAAAGGAAATTTGGGGTGCATTACTAAAGGCAAAGAAAAACTGATTTGACAACTAATTGTATGTGGATGGTAACACAGGAGTTGAAGATTAAGCCAGCATTTTAAAACTGAAACTACCCAGATGGTGCCGCCACTGACTGAAATGAGGACAACAGCAGGAGGAGAAGACATGCAGAGGAAGAAAATACGTTCTCTCTCAGGGGACACCCTAACATTAGCCATAAACTCGACTTCATGAGAAGATGTCAGACATGTCACAGAGATGCTCATCTAGTGGAGGATGGGAAGATGTGAATGTCTTCCCGTGGTAGACGAAGGACAAACACGAGCACCACTGAGATGATAATACTAGCTAAAACTAATTCAGGGACTACTGTGCACCTGTTCTCAGTCAGCATTCACTATCTAGTCAAGATCTCAAGTTTTCTCCTTTTGAAATAGATGTTATTTTGAATGACAGAAACATATTATGCAGCAATATAAACAGGGAAAAGACATTGGGGAAAGGTGACATTAAGAGAATAATGAAAGACACTAGGGGTTAAGAGACAAAACAAAAAAAGAAGCAAGCAAAACTGGCAGGTGATAAATCTGGCAATCACAAGAAAAAAGGCACAACAAGTTTTTCAAGCTATAAATCGGGGACGGAGGTGAAACAGGGTGAAAAAGCCAGAGCTTCTGGATCAAGAGACTGAAATGCCACCAAACATATTTAAGAAAAACAATTTTAGTAGCAGTAATAGGGAAAGAATCTATTCCAGAAGTTCTATAAAAGATGAGGTTTTCTGTATCATAGCAATAACAGATGGAGAATGACAATTTAAGATACTGACTATTGAAATGGAAGTACGAGAGAGGAAAGAAATGCTGTAAGGTGTCAATGATATACTCATGCATGTGTTCCAATTGAATCACCAACATCCTAGAAAATAAGCCATCATATTCAGATCGAACACTAAAAATAAAGTAAAAGCCCTTTGAACTGTAACATAAAAGAGATTTTTACAGTCGATGTTTCAATGCAGTTTTTTAATTAGTTATTTTTTATTTGCCAGCATTCTTAGCCCTTACATGTGAATTTCTTTCTATATCCCCAGATGTCTACCTTTCATTCCCTTATCTCTCCATCTCCAGTTCTTTCTACTTACCACCAAATGAGACTTCCTTCAATAACACTTAAGGCCAGTCAAGGAATTACTAAAGTGCAAGCTCTCTACCTGCTACTCAGAATTTGGTTCTAATGTAATTTTCCAGCACACACTTACACTTACCATTAAGCTAAATAATGTAACTCTACTTTTCATGTAGTTTATCTTTCCATCTCTGTGATTTTTCCAAAGACTTCCCATTCCCAACTTGAAGCTCAAATACTACATCATTCACAAAATACTTCCTCATGACTCTAACCACCTCATAAAACACATATTTACATATAACACATCTCTCACACTACATAAGCTAGGGAGACTTGGCCACCCATCCAAGTGCCCTAGCCATCATGTTGAATATTCTTCATTGTTGCTCATGCTTCACGACTGAAGTACATCATTAAAAGAAAATACAATTTTTATGTCAGGATACACATCATCACATTACAAATGAACCACTGGAAAAATACTTCTTTTTTTTTTTTTTTTTTTTTTTTTTTGCGGCACCGGGGATGATTGAACTCACAACCTTGCACCTGCCAGGGCAGGCGCTAAAGTCACTGAGCCAAACTCCCGGCCCTAGGAAAAATACTTTTAAACACTCCCTATGAAATAGCTTTAAATTATTTTTTAAATGAATATATCTAAGTAAAAGATTTTTTCCAATGATAAATATATTAAAATAATGTAAAAACTAATATTAATGGCAGACTAAAAGTTCGGATTCATACTGATGTGGAAAAAAAGTCACAGTATCTTAACCAAGTAAAACATCAAAAACTCAAAATTACCTTTACTCTGTTACTTCAGGATCCTTCATTGTAGGAAAGACAAAGCCAATTCATTTACAGGTAGATAGACGCTTTCACTTGAAATGGGTAGAAACTGGACAAAAAAGATGTGAAAAGCAAATACACCTATATTTACCTACTTCATTGACATGTAAGTTATGAACTTGGCTCTTCACAGCAGTCAGATTCTGTTGAACAAACTACTCACTTCTAAATATTTCATTTGACAAATACCATAATAGAAACTAGTAATTGATGCCAATTAAAATTATGCCAGAGATTTTATTATATAACCACCATTAAATTTTCACTATTGCATTTCATTAACATAACCATCCTCTATTTTCTCCAAGTTATTCCCAGTTTATATTAATTTTATCTACATTATGTGGTCGCTTGTGTTTATGGCTATCCATTGTTAAAGAACAAATGACCCAGAAAGTCCCTAGTAACTGCTAAAATTCATCATCCTGAAGAAACCAATTTCAATTCCTTCATGACAGCACCAGGGTAAAAAAGATAAGTGATACAAAGTATTAAAGACCTGAAAAGAGCCTTCATCTCAACAGAACAGCAGAATCTTTAAGTGCTAAACTAGTCACTAAGGAACTCACAGAGCACGTTAATCAATATGTGCAAAATGAAACTAGTAATTTGTCACATTTACTCAGATTTACACTAGCAACTCAAATAGTAGGAAACTAGTACTATATAATTTTGAACCTTTGGCTATCAACACATTTCAAGAGATTATAAAAACTCAGTTGTTGCTTGTATTTTTTTCTTTCATAATGTTTTGTGAAACAATAAAATTTCATAACAAAATAATGAGAGAATAACAAACAATAGCTAATATACTGTGCATCATTATTGCCAATATATCCCAAGACATAGAGTCCAAAACATAGACAAAAAAGATTTTCTCTTACAAAGAAGAAACAGGCAATAGTACACTTCTTGAGTAATGCTTATTTTCAAGATGTTTAATTGAGATAAGTATTCTGCCTGTCCAAATTTATGTAGAAACATGAAGTGCTTTTTTAATTATTCATTTGCTGAGTTGTTTTCTAAACTTGATTTTCTTATTACATACATATAATCTTCCAAAATTTTATTTGAAGTAGAATACGGGATCTGGTCAAAAACTCTTGGAAATCGGTAATACGATGGTAGACAACCAGAAAAGAGAAACAGAGGAAGGGAGGAAGGGAGGAAAAGAAGGAAAGAGGGAGGAAAGGAAAGAGCCATAAAACACTTAAAGGTTAATTTCAGCAACTGCTAGCAGGAACATTTTATTAAGTTAGAGTAGAGATTAAGAGTCTCAAAATTCTTTCAGTACACATAAAGTACTACTTTCCTTACATTACTGTAACAAATTACTTTGGTTTAAAGCAACACAAATTCATTCTCTTAACCAATCTAGATAATAGAGTGAAATCAGTTTCTTTGAAATAAAGTTAGGATACATCTATGTTGGCTCGTACGGGAGGCAGGGAAAGAGGGACTATTTCCTTGTCTTTCTGGCTTCCGTTGGCCTCCTGCATTCCCTGCTTGTGGTCCCTCTCCTATCATCATAGCTTACCCCTCAAACTGTACTATAGCCACCACATTTTCTGTTCTATAGTCAAATTTTTCTCTGCCTCCCTCTTAGGACAATTATGACGACATTTTCAGTTCACTAAAAGAAAATCTCATCTTAAATTTTTTTTTTTTTGTCTTTTTTTGACACAGGGTCTTACTATGCAATTCAGGCTAACCTTGAGCTCACTGTATAACCCAGGCTGGTCTCGAACTCATAACAATCCTCCTGCCTCAGCCTCCCGATTGCTGGGATTGTAGGTGTGCACCACAACGCCCGGCTATATCTCAAAATCCTTAATCCCATCTGTAAATTTCTTTTGTCATATAATGTAATATTCATATGGTTCTAGGATTCAATTCTGAATGTCTTTGGGGGTAAGTGAGCCTACTACACAATCCATAAGCATATATTTTGATTATGAATTTGAAAAATTGAAATAATAACAGAAGTACATTAAGTAAATATTTTCTAAAAATTCTGTCATATTTTAATAAGACAAATACATTAAGGTATTAAGATATATCTATGCTTCATTGCTTTTTAAAATCATAGATGAAAACTCTGTGATTCAATAATGAAAGGCTGTCTTTAAATTTATCTTAATATTTTGTTTTAATGGTTTTCAATGTTGAAAAAGAAATGTCACAAACATGAATAGAAGTAAAGAGGAAGTTTCTTTTTCATACCAATCTACCAATTTTAAAAGGGTTTGTTGGAATTCAGATAGTAAATTCCCATTTTTCTTGCTGTCAACCAAGTACTACAAATTAAACATGCACTATTTCCTGTTTATATTTCTTATAAATGAATGCAAATCTCACTTAATTTCCTTATTTGGA
>RJWM01020921.1:0-36258 GCA_004363535.1 Dasyprocta punctata
GGAGATGATGTGGGTGTAAAGGACCCACCCTAGGGTGGGTAACCTGCATGCAATATAAAGAAAGAAAAAAGGTTTGTTCTTCCTTTTTAGCTCTTGTTGCTTTTGTTGTCTTTTGCCTTTCTGCCACACCACCCTGCCTTGGATTATAGACTGAAACCTCCACAAACTGTGAGCTCAATAAATCTTTCCTTCTTAAACTTTGGGTGTCAGGTATTTTGTCCCAGCAACAAGAGAAAAGTAATTAAAACACATATATAGGATCCATTTTTAATCAAAGCTGATGGTCCTTGCCAAACGGACTGTCTGTGGTGTTCCACCAACAGATACCTACCCACTTGTCTAATTTTTTTCACCTTCTCAATTGCAGTCAGGTGTTGAGAAATCGCCATGGCAGAAAGTCCTAGAGCTGCAGCAAGGCCTCGGATTGCTGTTTTGGAGTGAGCTTCCAATATGAATCTCAGCATATCACATTTCAGTTTCCTTCAAGGCTCATCTTTCAGGCTCCAATACTCAGAAGGAAAGTTTTCAAACCACCAACAGGTAGTGCTTTCAGAATTGATATTCCTACTTGTCTTAGCTGTTCAATGTAGTTTAAATTCATATAAAAGTATTTGCATAGCTTTCAAAGATACATTGTTCTTTCCTTTGCATGGTGATGATTTCTTTGAAGGTTTTACTTTTAGAAGTCCCCTATTATAAAAAGTAGCCGCATGGACAGTATTTACAGGCAATAGGAACCTGTAGGTGGTACTCAGGCCAAAATATCTTCACTTTCTCGGCTAGAGCTGCGAACCTGCTACTGTCCTTTGATGGTGCGGCCCATGCACCTGACAGTCCGGCCCCAGTTTAAGGCTAGTCCTATTCCTAATTCTCTTAAGGCTGTACCATTGCCCAGGAGTAGCAATTTTAATTTTATCACAGAAGGTTTCGAATGGCCTCCTAAACTATGAGACATCTGAGTCAGACAAAAAGCGAACATCCTAAAACTTGGGGCTTCAAAATACAGGAAAATTGCAAATTTTTATATACTGCTTTAAAATTTCAAGAGTTCTTTCAGACATATTGTACTTAATTCTCTAACACATCTTAGAATTTTTATCTATATTTTAATCATTTTGATCTATATTTTAATCATTCAATCTACATGGTATATGCTAGACACTCAGTAAGATTTCAACTGATGACTTAGTCAGAAAAAGGAAAAAAAAATGATTTAGAGCTCTAATGTTCCAAAGATTGAGTTAAGTTAGATCTTATCATTCCTAATCCTCTATTTCTCTGATAAGCTTAGCTTTCATCTTTCTATAGAGAAATTTCCAGATCTTTAGTGTATGTTTTCCTTTTTTTTTCCTGATTCTAAAATAAAATTCTAAAATAAAATTCTTCAGAGCTCTACTTTTTTTTTCCTGATTCTAAAATAAAATTCTTCTATTCTCTACTAACTTTCATTGTTAGTAGAGAATAATTCATTGCATATCAAAAATCAGCTAAAAAAGAGGTTTTAAATGTATTTACCATGAAGAAATGATAAAACTTTAAGGTGCAAAATATGCTAATTAACCTGATTTTATTATACAATCTGTTTGTGAATCAAAACATCATATTTTACTGCAGAAATATATATAACTGAGTCAATGAAAATATTTGCTAAAACATGAAGACAGAGAATGAGGTTTGCCTGACCCAGAAGGAGAGGAACTGGCTGACTCCTCAGCTGTGCATTGCAGTAGCATTGCAGTAGCAAGGTGTGCTCCTTGAAGTGCTGAGGCATCATCAGAGCAGGACTAGAAGGCAGTCTTCATGTTTCATGAAAAATAGCATGAAAATGGAAACTTTGGGATAAGAATGTGATCTCTGCATCCATTCATTCAGTTTTTGTGTGTGTGTGTGTCTGAAGGTAAACTAATAGGAAGAAAGTTAAAGCCATAATCATTTTAGTTCTGTTACCCTGATTGATTTAGAGAGGGTCAATTTCAATTTTTTTTTAATTTTGTTCATTTATTGCAACTCTCAAGGAGGGTTTGTTCTTCTCATTTTGGAAAGAACAATGAGAATCTGATGATCTCTTCTAAGAATTTAATTTTCAATAATTTTTTTGATTCCCCTGGAGACCCATGTTGATTTGAATAACTTGTGATTCTACTGCAATATACATGAAGAATCACTCTGCACCTGGAATGGATGGAACCAGGTTCCAGTGGAGACCTTGTTGAACATTCTCATGAGAAACACATATTTTGTGTGAAAACTGAGTGGACAATCCTTCAAAATATTCCTTTGATCTCAAGGAAGGACTTCTATTATTCCAATCCACAAATCAAGGCAGGCCAAGATATATCAGACATCACAATCAACCTCAAACTTTTGTTGTGGCTTTATTAACTAGAATGGAATACATGAAAACATGGAGCGATACAAGTTCTTTGGCAACATGCGGCAGTCTGACCTGCTCCGTGCCAAGTACAAGGTTTATATTTCATTTTTGAGTGTTTACTTGTTTCTTCTTCATAGAGCTTCCACCCTTCAGTGTTGACTTTGAGAGTCACATAAACAGTTCAGAATTCTCCTCTCCTGTTTTCTAAAAAAGTAACAAGAGTATATTTCCTGTTGTAGGAGTTTTTGTCTCTGCCTCTCCCTGAGCTGGAATGTGAGATTACAATCTCCTGTTCTTTTCTTCTTGAGCAAGTCCTCCCTCTTCTCAGGTTAGTCTCAATAAGCCAAATGACATATACTCCACATTCGCACAGACTTTGACCTGACTTAATGAGGAAAGATCTCCCTCTTTAGCATGTGTTCTGCTTGGTGCTAAAATGGACACATTCTGATCCGCACTGACATAAACAGACTGGCTGATGTTAGCTTTATGTTTGTTAACTTTGAAACAATGGGAAATGCATTAAATCTCTCAACTTTTTCACTTGTACAATGAGGTTAATTGAATTATATTTCAGTCAGGATAAGCTTAGTTTTGCTCTGGTAACAAAGATGCATAAAGTTTCACTTGTATAGAACAACAAAGTTTTTCACATGTCCAGCATGGTTTGGCAGAACATGAATCTGGGTAGTCACTTAGGAATTTAGACTCAGTACTTTGTCAAATACTGTCCAAAGCAACTATCACCTCCTATTATTATTCAAATTCAAATCTCTTCTTAAGACCTTAGTTCACTGTGTACACTATATGTTTCCATTTATTTCAAGTAAGCATTTTCTAAATGTTTGCAACTGAAAAATACATACTCCCATCATTTTAGGCTTCCAGCTAGCAGTTTCTTTAGCAGTCACTACTTCATCTTCAAACCAATACACATATTAAAATCATTATATTTAATTATATTACAGGACTTCATTAAATAATTAAAGTCCTGTAATGCTTTCAGTCTTTTGTTTTGATTGGTTTTATGCTATTTTATCCTCTTTGATTTTATTGTGTGTGAAGATAGGGACAACTATTCCGAAGAAAACAAGAGACATTATGGTAGCCACTATTGATTTCCTGGTGTCTTATTTTGAAATCCAGTGCTGCTTGCATTATTCTGTTCTGATTTGCTTTGTTCTGTTTTGTTTTGTTTTGGTCCCTTTAAAATAAAAATTTTTAAAAATTTAAAAAATAAAATACAAAAAATATTTAATTATATTTATTATCAATATATAAATATTATTTAGTATTACATATAAGGTACAAAACTGTAATTATATATAATTAATTCCGTATCCATCAAGTTAGTATGGATTATGCTGTAATACCAAATAACTTCCATAAAAATACAGTGTCTTAAATTAATGAAAGATTTTTGTCACTGAGGACTTAGTCCATTAAGTGTTGAACTTCATTCATGTCGGCCTTTCAAGGATCCCAGCTCACTGAAGTGTAGCCTTGTTGGATGCTGTTGGTCGCCATACCAAAGAGCAAAGAGAATCAATGCACACCGTGGGAGCAGCAGAGCTCACTTCACTCAGTGTTCAAGGGAAGGCACAGCCGCACACTCCCACTAAAAGGGACACCAGAAAAGAGCAACTTGCAAAAACTTGATAAAAAACACAGTTAACAGTCACAAGCAAGATAATCTTTACCTCCCTTCCAGTCATAAAATGACACAAGATAGTATTCTTGCTATAGTTCAAAGAAATATTTCAGTGACAACCCCCGGTCACCGAAAGATAAGCATCACACAGGAGGGAAGCAGTATAATACTTAAAGAAATATGCATGGATCTGGAAAGACTGCAAATTTCAGTGCCTGTGAATGAGTTACTAACTATAATGCTAGGAGGGAGCATATGAAGTCTGCATTCAGCTCACGTCAACCTACGGACTCCTTTTGTGCTGTATTTTCTCTGGGGTAAGGGAGGTCAATTCTAGTAAAGCCCAAAGTCAGGGTTGGAAAAGGCACAGCATTCTCAGCTGGTTCTCATCCAGTGTGTTAGCTGGCATTGACAGGAGTGAATTTGTTGGCAGCAATTTTCCACATCCTTCCATTTCCCGGCTGTTCTGAGGGACTTGCTGCGACAGCACTCACAAACAGAGACATCCTTGTTTGGCGATGGTGTAGAGTATTTTGAATGCATTGATTGATGGTCAGCCTGGAAACCACTGTAGCTTTATTGCATAAAAGTTGCTAAGCCCATGTATTGACCCACGGTACAATGGGTAGCCAGGGATATTCTCTAGTTCTGTCATCTCTTTGTCCTTGCCTTATGGGAAATGAAAAAAAAAATGTGGTTAAATCTGCCAATGGTTTTACTGATAGTTATTAAGATTGAGATTTTTAAAAAACTTCCCCACTATGTGTCCATGGTCTGCAGACAAATGACACAGATAATCACCTTTAATGAGGCAAAAGGTAGACTCAGAGTCTGGGGAAAGGAGTGACTGGGTTTTGAGAAGAAAACTTGATGTCCCTGTGGCTGTCAACTGTGATTATTTACTTGAGGTCTGCTTATGAAATATAACTAGTTCCTGATTCATAACTGTTTCTTGCAGAAGTTTGTTTTTCTAGAGTAGAAGCTTAGAGTCCTCTTCAACAGCTTGCCTCTGCAGCCTTTCAGCGGTAGCAGACGTTGGGACAATTATTTAATCTTTCCACGCCCTACTCTCTGTGCCTCGCTGTCCTCATGCATTACTACTTATAAAACCCTTAGTTCATAAAAAGTACCAAAACTCTGCTATATTGCGGGTCCAGAAATGATCAGATTCTCAGGATTATAATAATACCTTTTGTCTAATAATATTTTTTCCATCTAAATTATGAACAAAAGAAAGACTCTCAAAGTATTTTGGAAATTTAAAGATGTTCTTGAAACAGATTTCCCCTATTCTTCAGGGTTTTTTGTGAAAATTTAAGTTAAAAAGTCTTGGTTATTTCTGTATTTTCTTCATAAAGACTCAAGTGCAGAGTTTTCTGTATTCTAGTATAACTGTGAAACATGAAGTCATGCTTTAAATACTTGACTCACTCTATTCTTCTCAGTGACTTTGGGAGAAAAGAGTTCTCCCTTACTGTAGAATCGCCAGCAGCATGACCACAACTCTCTGTAATGAAGCCTAGTGTAATTTAGAATGTCATTTTAAACCATGTCCCAGCACTTACAAAGTCACTCGTAACTGTCTTGGAGATAGTTCTTATGCAGTAAGCATTCATTTATTCTGTATCCTAGAGGTGACCAAAATCCAGGGAGAAAAGACTGTGAAGAACAATTTGAATTTAAATCAAATAAAGTATTTTATTTAGAATTTTCAAAAAGATGTTAGAGAATTCTATAAGGCCATTTTAGGTAGACATAGATTTGGCCCAGCAGTGGCACTGGCTTGATAAGGAGGAGGTTTGTCTTACTCTTCCATTCCCATCTAAACCACAGAGTAGCCTCCCTCCACAGCAGACAGCAGGGTACCCGCCCCTTCCTCTCCCAGCAAGTCCAGTCCTGGAACACTGCCCTTCTCTCTAGGGTGTCAAATGGCTCATTAGGCCGCATTCCAGATGGCAGGCATGGATGACAGTATTTCACAAATGCATAGAATAAATTACTGAAATATAAAGAGCAAAAGTATTAGAGCATGATTAATTTTAAATTTATTTAGAGAAGCCTGAATGTAACCAGATTTTAACTGAGTACACATTGACTCTAACACATTTATCTGGATTGTGCTTACTGTATAATTGGAAGAACGATCTATTCGTAGTTCTGCCAGATTTTTTAAAAAAATTAATTAGGTTTATTGGTACAATTTAGGTATATACAATGATCACACTTATAGGAATTTTGTACCGGTACATAATATACTTTGATTTGTCTTTTCTTCCCTCCCATTCCCCTCCCTTTTTACCCTTCTTCCCCTCCTTATTTACAAAGCTTCATCTCCATTTTATCCTTCTTTTATCATTTTTTCTTTTCCCTTCTTTACTTCCCTCTCCCATTTCCCTAGTTCCCATTTCCTTTTGAACAATTTCTTCCCATTTTACCATATCTCTTGCACAATTTTGTTCTTATTTATGCTTTCAGTTTCTCACACCAGTGAGACAATATGATATTTACACATGTGTGTCCAATTTATTTCACTCAAGCATATGATCTCAAGGTCCACTCATTTAGCAATAACTCAAATTAATCCTTCTTTATAGCAAAAACAGTACTCCATTTTATATATATATATATATATATATATATATATATATCCACATCTTTTTTATCCATTCATTAGTTGTTGAACATTCGGGTTGCTTCTAAGAGTTAGCTGTTACAAACTGCACTGCTATAAACATGGATGCACATATGTTGCTGTGGTATGATGTTTTTAATTCTTTTGGGGAAATACCAAGAAGAATAGCTAGGTCAAGTGGTATCTGTTGTCCTAGTTTTTTGAGGAATCGCTGCACTGATTTCCACAGTGGTTGCACCAGTCTACTCCCCCTCCAACAGTGGAGAAGTGTTCCTTTTTCCCCACAGTTCCACCAGCATTTGTTATTGGTTGATTTTGTGATGATAACCATTTTTTTTTTGGAGTGAGATGAAATCTCAGTGTTGTTTTAATTTGCATCTCTCAAATGATAAGTGATGTTGAAAAATGTTAAATATATTTCTTTGCCATTTGTACCTCTTCATCTGAGAAGTGCGCATTCAACTCAGATGCCCATTTTTGGATTTGGTCTTTGAATTTAGGGCTGCTCTGTGGATTGTCTTTTCACTCTTTGGTGATTTCTTTTGCTGTGCAAATTTTTTTTAATAAGATGAGATCCCACTTGTTGATTCTTTATAGTATTTCCGATGTGATCTAGGTTTTGTTCATGAAGTCTGTTCCTACACCTATGTCTTTAAGATTTCTACCTATTTTCTCTTCCAACAGATTTAATGTTTCTGTTTGAATATTTAGATCTTTGATCCATTTTGATTTTAGTTTAGTGCATGGTGATAGACATGGGTCTGGTTTTAGTCTTCGGCATAAAGAAAGCCAGTTTTTCTAAGTTCTGCTGGATTTGAATCAGGACTATTTTCTCCCCTTCGAGTGCATGGCTGTCTTCCAACTTCAGTCCTCACAGAGTGGAGCATGGCCACTCTGGAATCCATTGTGCACAGTTCCTGGCTGTGGCGTCACACTTCTGTGCTTTCAGTGCACCCCTTGCTTCCAGAACAGATGCTTCCCATATGGCTTGGCATCCTCACTACCCCTTCCTGTGCTGACCCTGTCCTCCTGACTGAAGGAAGCATTTTGAGAATTACATTAAGAAGGTTCATATTCCTAAGCATAGTAACTTCCCCTATCACCCAATCACCTTTTACCCTGAATGCCTGGAAAGGGCAGCTTATAAAGATTTGGTTATGAAATTTGGTTTTTTTCAAGGATGTTCTAACTCTTTTGTTCTTTAATGATGACCCACCAAAGACCTATTTATACTCTGGAACAGATCACTAGGGCTCAGGGACCCTGGCCAACACAATTAAGCACTTTACGTTTGTGTGTATGCTCTGTATATCTCTATGCATGGTGGTACTCGTACTCTTAGAATGTGAGGATTGGTGTCAATGGCTTTGCTAAAGAAATTCTCACAAAAACTGCTTTGTGTTGTTCCAATAAGAAAATCCTAAAAAGTGAAGCTAAAAGTTTCCTGATATGGAAGAATCACAAAGAACCTCAGGAAAAAAAAATTGAACAAGTGCAAAGTCTACATAAAGCAAATAGAAGGAGACATGATATAGGTCATCCTATTATATCTAATTGTCTGGTGTGCAGCATTGGACAAGGAGGGGAAGGGTGCCAAAAATTCCCTGGGGGACCATGTAGGGCTCCAGCCTGTCTCTTAGCTAGTTCCTGCTGATGTGCTTGTGAGCATTGCTAGCAGGGAGAATATTTGGACACATACAGCTTGTTTTCCTCTCTTCCCTTGCTCAGGATTATATTTAGCTCCTAATGAGGAAAAGACTGAATATCTTTTAAGAAAATCTAATAGATTGTGTAACTAATTTTCCACCAATTTTTTTAATATCTTCTAAATCTTTATGTCCCAAATTTATTTTCTTCTTCTACTACTTTGCTTTTAGGCTGTCTCTCCAATAGTCATGGCACAGTAGCAGAAGGAGCACTAAACTTGGAGTTAGAAAAATAGTTCTATGTGATTTGGGACATGTGGCTTAACTTCCATCAGCCATAATATTCTAATTTGTAAAATGAGAATTGTAATGCATGCCTGGCTCTCAAGCAAGCTGTGAGCAAGTGTTCATGAGTATGAACTCATTTTGTAAATTGCAAAGGGATAAACAAATATTGGTTTTTATTTATTTCCTTTATTTTGGCTTAGAGAAAGGGGATTGACTCTAGATCTTGATTTTATTGGATGATTTCATAATGAAATAAAAGTACTGCTGTATCTGGAGTTGGACTTAAACTTATGATCCTCCTGCCTCAGTCTCCAGAGTGCTGGTATTACAGGGATGCACCTTGATGCCCGGCTTTTTGTTTTCCAGTTGAGCATCTTTCTTAGTGTATAAATCTAGTTCAAGAGACACATAGCTGAAATTGTGGCCTAACTCAAAATATACCTGCTCTGCCCATGATCTTTCACCCACATGGAAGGAAATAGGGAAATTCAGTTTGTAGAAGCAGCACATATTCTGCCAATTGGGAAGTGCTCCAACACTGATAAAATCATTAACTTCTGTGACCTTAGCTGTATTTAGAGGGTGTTCTCTTGGGAGTCCTAATATAACGTGTCTTGATTGGACATTGTGAACTAACATCCTCATCATTCACATTTAGAACCAAATGACTTCCTTTTGGCATTTTCACAGTGATTTGGTAGCTTGCCATGATATTATGCATTGTTCAGAATAATTTTCCGTGTTACTGAGGCTGATTTCCCTGATTTATACCTATTTGTAAAAGCTGGCTCTCAAAATGGGTGGAAAAGTCAGGCAGACAATAACATTATAGTAAACTACTGCAAATAAAGAGCTAGGGATGAAATTCTTCAAATAGTGTTGGAAATTTGGGAAAATATAGCCTTAGTATATATAGGTGTTGCTGATCCAATTCTAATGTGCAAATGTTATACTTCCTCCCGCCCCCTGAATTTGAAGGATGTTTTAGTTCTTGGTTAGCTATCAAGATAACCACTCCCTTAAGCTGGGCGTGGTGGCGCACGCCTTTAATCTCAGCACTCAGGAGGCTGAGGTAGGAGAAGCATTGTGAGTTCGAGGCCTGCTTGGGCTACAGCGCGAGCACAAGGCTGGCCTGAGCTACACAGTGCGACCCTGCCTCAAAAAGTTAGGGCTGAGAGTTTGGCTCAGTGACTTAAGCACCTGTCTGACAGGCACGAGGTTGTGAGTTCAATCCCCAGTGCCAGGGCAAAAAAATAAATAAATAAATAAAAGATAACCACTCCCTGAAAGTATGGTGTTGTGATTTGCAACAAACCCACCCAGGCATTTGCTTTGTTGAGGCACCCATTCCTTAAGACTTTCTGCTTACTGAGTCACCCCACTTGAATTATAAGAATCTTGACTTTAAATGACCTGTAGGGAACATACTATGAAATATCTAATTACAGCAATAGCTGATGTGTTCCTTAGCTCAGTGTTGTAGATTAAAATGGGAATATCAGAAAAAAATTTATGTCTTGAAGAGTGAATCTCAACTACATAACAGGAACTATGCTCTACTTCTACCTTGTATTACAGTTTTAAAAATCAATACTATAGAGAACAAAATAAAGTATAAATATTCAATAGTTCTTTTGCTGATTGATTTCCTGCATCCTTTAAAAGGAAATCTTGAGCTCTTAGCTGAACTGTGCAACAGTGTGGTCTGTGTTTTGCTGGTGGTGTTGGCTCCTAAATCTATTTGAGTTTCAGTGTCAGCCTTTATTGCTCTGGAATAATCCCTTCCGTGACAGAGACTTTTTACAATGGTAGCAAATTCTTAGTCTTGCAATCTGTATTACTCAGAATCTTAGTTTTGAATCTTTACTAAGTCTGTTTTCAGTTTTGTCTGTCTGTTGTTAACAGCCCATAACCTAAAGGGGTGGTATTCGACACCACAGCATGATGGGCAATGTCTACCAACAACTGTTTATAAGATGGAGTGACCACACCCTTTCCATGCTTCATCTGACTTCAGCTACCAGTGACCAGTGGCTTCTCTGAAAGTGATCGAAAAAGCTGCTTCCAAACTGATTACAAATTGAAAAAGCCTTCTTTTTTTAATCTATAAAATGAAAGTCTCTGGATAAATTTATTAAAACTCTCTTTTTACATATAGGAAGTGGTATTTTCAAGAGGAAATGGTTTTTTTGTGACTAACTCTTTCTTTGAACTTTTTCTATAAATTAGGCTCTTAGTGCCTTGTTTGCATAATCCTATTTAATTCTCACAATAACATATAAAATAGGTCCTTTTAAAAGATCCTGTTTAGACAAATGAAGTGCAGGTTTTCCAGGAAGATGGTGGAGTGGTGAGCAGCAGAGAAAGAGCATCTCTGAGATTTGGTGTCCAGATACTGGAATATAGCAACATGAGGAAGAGAAGAAGGAAGGAAGTGGGTCTCCAGGACCCAGGAAGGATCTGAAGCAAGAATTGAAGGTCATAGGGAGAGCAAAGAGAGAAAATTCAATGAAGAAGGAGATGGCAGGTGGCGCTTTTTTCCTAAGCCTGTACTCACAGCATGGGAGGGGCAGCTCAAACCTGCAGATGCACAGTGACTACTGACAACCTCAGAGGCTCCACAGAGAAACACACCAGTGGAGTAGAGAAGTGAACACAGCAGACTGCAGTGGCTGGTGAGTTATTTGGGTTCAGACATCCCCCAGGAGAGGGCAATTGGCTGGTAGCCATCTTGGAGAGAGACCAATTGAGCTCAGAACTCAGAACAGCTGCGCTGGCTCCACCTAGTGGCTCCCAGGGACAGGATCAGGGACCTGAGTTTAAACCAACAGGAGGCATACAGACTGCTGCAGGGTTAACAAATCTATTTCTAACCTTACAACCAGAAACCACCCTGAACTTCAGTGGAATGAAAGGTGCAGGCTTGCTAGGATTATCCACTACCCTGCTGTAAAGCTACGGCTGCCTTGCTGGGATTAATCAACTGAGTTCTGAACTCTGCCCACACTGTCTGCCAGTGATAGCAAAGACACACCTTGAAGTGACTTTTTTTCTTATTTTCTTCTTTATTCTCTCTCTTTTTAAAATTTTTCTTAGTTGTTTGCTCTTATTTTTATATGAGTGTGAACATGGTTTGTAGTCTTTTTCTTGTTGTTCTGTTTTGTTCTGTTCTCATTCTCATTTGCATTTCTTCCTTCTCTCTTTCCCTCCTGTCTTCTTTACCAGTTTCCCAAAGTTTGCATAATCTTCCTTTGTCCTCAAACCTTGCTTCTAATCTCTTTCTTTTATTCTATTTCTCTATTTTCCCTCTAACCCCTTTTAAATTTTTTCCTCTTAGGGTAAAATTGCCATCTAGAGGGTTTATTTACTGCTTACCATTTTCTGGCTTGTTTTAGGTTTTGTGATATAATCACAAATCTAGTTCATACAATAAAAGATGACAAATTCATATTTGCCTCAGTTTGTCATTTTCTGGGCTGCATTTGATGCTACTGTTATTGCTGATTGTACTGCTTTAGCCAACATGACATAATTGTTCAAATCAGTTGTTCTTCCTGGTATACCAAGACTGAGCTAGCTTAAGGGTCATAAAAAATACTATAGGCCAGTGCCAAAGAACCAGGGACTGGGTAAAATAGACAACAACTTCTCATCCTCTATAAATTGAAGAGGCAGGATCTTACAATACACTCAAAAGCCAAAATCCAGCTATGCCTGGAAGACACCTCTGAGAAGTCATTTCTTAAGGGTTCTAAATACTAGCAATAAAGTTACTTACCACAAGCAATTTATAAGCATCAATCCAGGAATTAAACTAAAAGAAAGAAAGAAAGAAAGAAAGAAAAAATGAGAGAACACTTAAACAAGATGCAACCCCTGACTTCCAGCTTACCAAAAGCAAACCCACGGGGCTATGAGGTGGAACAATCCAAAAGCCACTGACCTGAACTCTATGAAGTGGTAACAGTAAAAGTAACAAAGCAAATGGACAAGGTTCTAAAAAATATTAAATTAGAAATAATTTCTCAGATAACTACAGAGATGGTGACCATAATGAAAGTCATGCTTAGTGAGTCTAGAGCAGATACAGATAAAAATAGAGAGTCTTAGCAAAGTAATGAAAACTATGAATACCCAACACAGGAAAGAAGTCAAATCCATGAAATATATTTAAACTGATATCCAAGAGATTGAAAGTATATGCAGAGACCCATCCCTGCATTACCACCACCATTAGAAGGCTTGCCTACTGTGGGCAGCCAGCATGGGCAGGGAGAAATAGCCAGACCTGCTTCTGCATGCCCACCACTTCTCTCAGATAACCAGCACAGGAAGGGAGAAATAGCCAGAAACACCTATGAACCTGCAGGCTGCCATTGGAGACACTTGCTTCTTGCAGACAGCCAGCATGGACTGGGAAAATCAGACAAATATGCCCCTGTGTGCCTGCCACCATCCAGGGAGTCCTGGTGTAGCCATGCAGGCTGGGAACTGTGTTCATCTTTATTTTTCTCTAGAATACCCTTTAGCACTCTTTGTAGGGTTGGTTTGGTGGTAATGAATTCCTTCAGTTGTTCTTTATCATGGAATATCTTATTTTTCCATCAATTTTGAAAGATAGTTTTATAGGGTACATCAATCTGGGCTGGAAGTTGTTATCTTAGAACTTGGAATACTTCACTCCAAGCTCTTCTTGACTTGAGTCTTTGTGTTGAGATATCAACTGTCATAGAAGAAAACTTTCCAATCAGGGAAAAAAATAATTTGACATGCAGATAACTGAGGCATATAGAACTCCAATTAGCCATGATCAAAATAATCTATAACAAGGCATATAATGGTCAAGATTCCAGAAATTCAACATGAGAAAAAAATATTAAAAGCTGTCAGAAAAAAAAAATCCCCTAAAAAGGAAAGCCCATCAGAATCATTTCAAACTTCTGAACAGAAACCTTCAAGTCAAGGAGAACTTGGAGTGAAGTATTTCAAGCCCTAAAAGAAAATAACCTTCAACCCAGATTGATACATCCCACAGAACAATCTTTCAGAATTGATGGAGAAATAAGATTCTTCCATGACAAAAAAACCCTAGGAAATTCATTAACACCAAACTAGTATTCCAAAATGTTCTGAAAGATATTCTAGAAAGAGATAATGAGGTTTACAACTCCATGAGCCCCAACAGAATGATTCCATCAAGCAAGTCAAACAATTAAACAGAAGGGACCAAAAGGGAAGCAACAACAGGAAAATAGCATGACATGGGTAAGTTAATATATATCAGTTATAACCATCAATATGAATGATCTCAGCTCATTAATCAAAAGAAACAGATTGGCAGAATGGCTCAAGAAGTAAGATCCAACAATGTGCTGCATACAAGAACCACACAACTCAAAAAGAAATTCATAGAGTAAAAGTCATTGGATGGAAAACAATACTGCATGTGACAGGAACCTGGAAAAAAGCAGAAGTAGCTATTCTACTTGCAGACAAAATATCTTCAACCAAAAAAGAGACCTACAGACCAATCTCCCTAAGTTCATTTTAAGAAAAGTCAGAATTTGACCTTTGCATATACATGACTTTCCAAACCAGCTTAATGTGGTGAAAACATCTAAGATCAGTGCTGAATGTCATAAGGGTTTCTACTTTACAAAAATGGGAACTGCCAATTTGTTTCGTGAACACAGAAATATTTTCCCTTTTGTTTATATAATCCTGACTTGGCCATATCTAGTTATGATTGGCAGTGAGTCTGCTGAGATAGCAGGTAAGAGACCACTGTGAGCCTTAAGGCCTGGGATACCTGAGTCTGACAGTAAAGGCAGGGTGGGCATAAAATTCTTACTGTATATCAGACATAGCTGAACGACACAGAAATTCTAAGAGAAAATTTATTTAAGTGGTATTATGGATGCTCGGGTTGTAGAAATACCAATGATATGGCTCCCTAAGAAGTCTTCCTGTGCCCTCCAGGTAGGATTCTTAATGAAAGAGAGTGGATGATATTGCAGAGGACCACTCCACATCTGTGGTTCAGGTCATCTGGGCCAACTTTCTTAACCTAAACTTCAAGGAATGACATCAAATTTATGAGATTTTATAATTTTGTTCTTAACTAATCTCCTTCAACATGTTTCTGTTCTCCACCTCTTATCCCATTGACTATTTGATGGCAGGGTTTCTTTTCTAGATTTTTTCTTTACTATTTGTTAATCTGTCTCTGCCCACTGAATTTGCAGGCTGCCTGTTTAAGATTATGTGATTTTTCGAGCTGATTGCTTAAGGTAGTGTCTGAAATTTTTTTTTTTTTAGATTTTTTTTCATTTTAAAGATAGTAAAATCCAACAAAACAAAACAGAACAAAGCCAATTAAAACAAGCAGCAAAATTGGTACAGAACTTCAAAACAGGATACTAAGAAAACAATAATAGTTATGGTAGTGTATCTTGTTATCTTCACAATAGTTCTCCAGGCCACCAGGCATAGCAAAATCAAACCAAAAACAAAACAGAATATAACCAATCAAAACAGAATGTTGAGTAAGGCAAAACAATTAATCAGAACAAAGCAAAACAGTGAGAACAATATTGGATTTCAAAGATAAGATATAAGGAAATCCCGCATATTTGCTGTATTGTATACTGTCATCCTCCCAAGAGAGCCCCAGGCCTGTAAAGTCAACCAAACAGTACAAGCATTTAGTTGCTTCTTGTACCCTAGTTACTATCAACTCCACCTACCCTGTGAACCATCGGGTTGCTTACCATGGGAGGGGGGTTTGATTCTCAGCCCTTGTGCCTGTAGGCTCATGGGAGGTGCTAGCTGATTTTTCTCTTCCTGGAATCTGTATGGCTTGTGCAGCTTACCAGAAAGGCTGACTAGTTAGCTTCTTGTTGGGTTCACCCTGTTTCAGCATGGCCCATTCTTGTGGGAGGCAGGGGTGCGGCGCTGATTTTTCTCTTCCTGGAATCCACATGGCTTCTAGTGTCTGAAATGTTGTTGCTGACAATTATTGTGTATACATACTAGGATTTTTTTTCCACTATATTCTTTGAGACAGAAGAAGTGGAGTGGGGATATTGTTTGGCAATCTTGCAGCTTTGAGTCATACTTCTACTTACTGGACTCATAGCTCTATTTTACGGTTAAACAATATTGCCTTCTTCTACCTTCTTCAAACCAGAGCTTTACATTTGAATGGATTTATGTTCCTTTCTGGTTTCCTGAAGTTATTTCAGTTCCTTCCTTCCAGTTTTGCCCATAGCCATGCTGATAGTATACACTGAAAGTAGACAAAGTTGTTTCAATTTAGACATTTGATGACTATGGGATGATCTCACTAAAAATGATCTCATTGACCAACAAGCTGAATCAGCAAAAGGGGTATAAAGGAGCAGAAAGCAATGTTAATCTCCACAAGAATTCTGGTTTCAATAATCTATAAAAACAGTTCCCACAATCACAAGAGAACTAAAGTGAGTTTCTTTCTGTACCTTTAGAACTTTTCCCTATATCCACCCCACCAAAATGCTTTATACACATGTTAAATTTGCACTCATATCTAAAATGAAGATGAACTCTGTGCAAGATAAATATAAGCATGCTATTAGAATCAGTCTTAAAACTTATCTAGTTTATGTCCCATGTTCAAGCAGATCTGATTTTTTTAGTACTGGGAATGGAACTCAGGACTTCACACTTGCCAGGCAAGTACTGTGCCACTGAGCTGTACCCACAGCCAAGCAGGCATGATTCTTGATCAGACTGCTGATTCATGAAGTCCCTCACCTATCTTCTGTGATTTTCAAGTAGGATAAAATCTCTTTGTTTTCCTGTGGAGTCATTTCAGGGATAATCCCTCACTTCAATATTTGATTTATCAGAGAAAGAGTGAAGTGGGAATTTTCCTGTTTACAGTTGAACATTCCAGCTCTAACCATCTCAAAGGGAAAAGGGAAAAGTTAGGTGGCATTTTCTTTCTTTCTTTCTTTCTTTCTTTTTTTTTTCCACTGTCTGTGTATTTCCAAACAGGGGGATTTACCCTGACTAATCCTTGGGAAACTCATCCACCTGTTTGTGTTCTACTTTCGCATGGACAAAGCCTCCACGTGTGTGACATAGTCAGAATGGGCGAAGTGGTACTCATTCATGCATTCATTTATCTGGCAAACGTTTACAAAGCCTTGTCTGTAAATCAAACACTGTAGGTTGGAAATTTTTTTATTTATTTAAAAAATAAAAATTTCTTCAACTGAGCCCTTGATTTCAAATTACAGATTTAAATAAGTTGTTATGACAGGAGTTATAAAATGTACTTTCTTCATGGCAGATCAAAGAAGTCAGCATGGAGCTTTCAGCTCTTGAAATATGATGAGGAATCTACTTGGTGAGAAACTTGATAGATTTGGAAAGGAAAAAGTACAAAACCAAATGTATCTTCTTATGGCTAGCACTTTCCTGGAAGCAATCATGGACACAAAGCAGTTTAGGTGGTTAATTATCTTCAGTGAGACAAATCTATCTGAGGGAAATAGGATTGAAATGAATAAAATGGGTCACACACATGACAGGTTTTAATAATCTAAATTTGTGCTGATTTTAAGGGCAGTAAGTATTCTTCAGATGCCAAATTGTATTAGGAGATAAAAGTTTACTTATGATCCACTTTGAAAACCCCTCAACTGAATTCTACCATCAATATATGCTACCTTATTTAATTTACTTAGTGCAGTTTACATGTATTAATGATGCCTTAATAGTTTTAAATATTTAACTACAGGAGATCAACAATAATAGTACTATAATACCAAATGCTAGGCTGTACAAAAATTCATGTCCATCTTAAATTCAAACAAGAGAAAGATATTTGGTCTTAATGAATATAAAATGTAGCCTTGCCACATATCTAGTTTTCAAAGCCCTTTCACTATAGAAGCATTGATTTTTTTGGTGTGACTGGCAAATTTACTCTATACCACTAGGCCGATTAAAACGGTTGCACAATAGTCAGTGAAGGGGAGGATTTTGTACTTCAGTAGATATTGCCAAAATTCAAGCCCAGGTAACTGGAATCAGAAACCCTGTCATTCCATTATTGATGTAGGAAAATGTGGAAATTATTTTAAAAATTAATTCCATATAGCATTGCTATAGAAAATTTGATTTTTTTTTTTTGAGGTACCTGGGGTCAAACTCACAATTTTGCACTTGCCAGGCAGGCACTTACACCACTGAGCTAAATCCCCGATCCTGAAAATTTGATCTTTCTAAGTTCTGCAGAAAGGTCATTTATATTTGCAAAAGTTTAGCGTTACTCTATAGTTTTGTTTTCCCTGTTGATCCACATTTTGCTATTTTTAAACCTTTATTTTGCCGTATGCTTTATCACGAACAACAACAATTGTGCTGCTTCCTGTGGAAATAAAGGTAAGAGGTAAATAGTTGCTTCCCTAACTAAGGACTTGATTACGTCTGAATTGTTTTTAAGGTAGTATTTTTATACCTAGTGTTACTTAATTTCACACTATGAACTCCTGGTACTTTTGATTTTGACCTTTACTCCACTTTAATTCATAGCAACAGGATATCAGCTCACATAAATCTCTAGCTTTGGTTGGCTTTGGCAAACTAGTCACAAAATGAAATCACCCAGGGAGTTAAATAAAAATTTTTAACAAACTATTAAAAAGTAATTGAGAAGTCATTAGGCTACTTCAGTTTTTTGAGTTTCTACCTAAGAAAACCCAGAACAATTCAGTATAAACTATAAAATGAAGTCAGTATTTAAACAACCTGAGACAACCAATTAATCTCTATCTAGGAGCTTTCCACTTTCACCAAACAAATTTTTCTTCGTCTTGCTTCTAGAAATACCTTATAAATATTTCCCCCTGGGGCCCCCTCAGTGAAGCTCAAACTGCTTGTGGCTTGGTTTCACCTTCTTCATGAATCAAGGTTTGCTCAAATAAAATATTGATATACCTAAGTGTACTTTTTGACAGAAGCAATGCACGAGCCTCTGCAGTCACCTACAGATATGATTCACTGGGTGTAATCTTGGTACACTTGTGTTTACAAGCTTCCAGTTTGGATATAATGTGCAGGCATACCCAGACAACTGCTATGTGAGTTGAAAGAAATCATTAGAAAAGCTACAGTTCAGAAATGACCATTTGGGAAATTATAAAGTAAATCTTCAGTCCAAAAGTAGAAATACTATGAGCAGCATAAAACCAAGACTCATATCAATCAAATCCAAATAATATGCTACTTCTAGGAGTGGTGTGGTAGTTAATGGTTAAACTCCCTGGGAAATGAAGCCTTGTGTCATAATGATTGACACATCTATCACAGAAAACTTCAAGCTACAAGCTTATTAAAAAATGACTTGCCAAATTCCTGAAAATTTAGCAATCAACTCTTAAGAACCACTTTTGGCCATTTCCCAGGCAGTTCTCAGAGAACTGGATTGTGTATGCCCATCACCATCTGCTGAAAATAAAAAACTTACTTATGTTTGTGGAATGATATGTGTTTGTGTTGGCCTTATTTAGGTTAGAGGAGCTAATCAGTTTTTATTTGTAAAAAGTGCTTAGATTAATAGTGTCTGTTGGCTTATATATGAATCAACTTTAATAGGATTCCTGATTGCTTTTACTTTTGCATAATATTCTTAGTAACTTTAGTCACTTAGTGTCCAAATGATTTAAAATATAAACAAATGAGCTCTTGTGACAAGAATTTCATTTTTAGGTATAACAAAATGCTCTATTTGAATATCATACACATTATTAGATCAGTGTGATAGCAGAAGATACTTCTATAGTACTCCTCCTGTGTCAAATACTATTCTAAGCACTTTACATATATTAATTTACTTATTTTTCACAGTTTTTTAAGGTATGTTCCATCATTATCCTAATTTTTACAGACAAAGGAACCAAGGGGCAAGGAGTGTAAATAACTTGCCCAGGGAAAAACAGCTAGTAAGTAGCAAGTAGAAATTTGAACGAGACTGCCTGATTGCTCTTAACTACCATGTTATATATATTTATACACATATAACCTCAAAAAGCAAAAGTTTATTTTGAGGCTATTTTTTAACATTACAGAACTCAAGTGCTATGATCTGAATGTGTTTGTGCTTATCACATATCTATCATTGTGACAAATACCCAAGATAAATCAACCTAGGGGGTATCATGGTAAATTTTTTGAAAGGCATATTATGGGAGGTATATAATGTCTATGTTTGTATTTTAGGAGTGTTTCTATTGGTGAATTATTAATTTTAATTTTATTAGTTTTATTATATTAAACAAAGTGTACTTAATCAGGAAAATAAAATAAAATTCTTAACGCTTTAATACACAATGAGTGTTTAAAATAAACATAAACATTTTCCAACATCAACTGTTTACCTGCTTACAAAATCTAAAAAGTAGCAGCAAAAATAAGTTCCTATGTGAACCACAATGAAAATACAAACAATACCACAGAAATAATCTCTGCTTCAGTTTTCATACCTTGGACAGTCTTCACACATGACAACAGCAGGTTCCATACACAAGTCTCGCTTACAGTGACAACACGCATGCTTAGTTTTCCTTTCCTGCTTGGTGGGTCATCCATGTCACCTCTCTTGTCTGTCTCTTTGGTCGGAAGCTTCCTATTATATTATACACTGTGCATTTAGCAGGAAAATAAAATATCAAGTATATAATGAGTCTTTAGAATAAACATCTACATTTTCAATATCAACTGTTTATTTCCTTACAAAATCTAAAAAAAAAAAAGAAACCAGCAGAAATAAATTCTTATGTGAACTACAAAGAAAATATAAATAGAACTTTACCTTGGAAATAGTCTTTACTTGAATTATCACCCCTAAGGCACTCTTCACTGATGAAAACTGCATGTTCCAATTAAAAGTATTGCTTCCATTGACAGCATGCGTATTTTGCTTTCCTATCTTTTTTGGTATGTCATACTTGTCACTTCTCTTGTCTTCCTGTTTTGTCAAGAGATTCCTATTGTACAATGTAGATTTAGGAGGAGAATAAAATATCAATGAAATAAAATATCAAATATTTTCTGAGTGTTTAGAATAAACATCAACATTTTCTACACTGTTTGCTTACTAAATCTAAAAAATAACAACAAATAAATTCCTATGTGAACTACAATGAAAATACAAACAAAAATTTAACCAAAAAATGATCTTTACTTCAATTATCACACCTAAACTGTTTTTCACACATGAAAATAGCATGTTTCATACACAAGTATTGCTTGCACTAATAGCACATATGTTTTGTTTTCCTGTCTCCTTTGGTAGGATATAGTTGACATCTTGCTGTTCTTTCTGTTTTCTTAGGAGGTTCATGCGATGTTTCATCTATCTGTTCACCAGTATGCTCCAGAATTCTTTTGTGGAGTTCTTTGGGCAGACACATGTTGTTCTTCCTCTGCTGTAATTGATCATTTATCAATTCCAGTCCTAATTCTCTAGGAAACTTTCTCCATGATATTTTGTGCTTGGCACTTTCTTTGTGAACTATGAAACTATTTATGCCTGACATGTTTAGGACTGAGTAAAACACAACCATTGGCCAATGCTGTGTGTTTTGAGTGACATTAGAGTTGTTGCATAACTCATCAACATCATCTACTTTGCCTTTCGTTTTCTTACAAAATCTGACCATTTCTGGCTTCATTTGTGTTGCGGTTTCTTCCTTCCTTCCTTCCTTCCTTCCTTCCTTCCTTCCTTCCTTCTTTCTTTCTTTCTTTCTTTCTTTCTTTCTTTCTTTCTTTTCTTTTCTTTTTTTTCTGCTTTTATTGAGACAAGGTCTTACTATGTAGCCTTAAATTCTCAGTGTAAGACAGGCTGACGTTGAACTCACAAGATCCACCTGCCTCAGCCTCCTGAGTGTTGTGATTGCAGGCATGCACCACCAAGCTCAGCTTCACTATCAATCTCATCATCATGGTGTAATGTTGACAGCATTAGTACTGTTTTGTTTTTCTTCACCATACAGGAGGCCAGTGTTACATCTTGCTGAAACTCAAAGATTGTGCCATATTTTCTCCATTGTGAACTTGCAACATTTTTTCAGGATTCTCTGCTTTATTCTTGCAGATAGTTCCTGTTCTGGTTAACTAGTGTCATTTTGACAAACGTAACATGAATGGGTAACTAGTGAGTAAATTGTTGAATGTGACACTTGTGATACTTTTTGAAATATGTCCAAGGAGTCTGTTCACATCATTTATTAATGCATGAATAAACACCTGGTGGCTGAGTTCCAGGATAAATTTCTAAATTCGAGGGGTGACATGTCTTTACATTTACCACAGCATATATCTTTGCACCGTATATGGAAGGTTTAACTGGCATATATTGACAAAATCTTCAACGACCAGGAATTATGCAAGTTCTTCATCAGCTGTCATGTATTCAGATGGTGTATAAATTCCTGGACAATTTGAAACGAAGTTTTAAAAAACTGAGTGAGCAGCAGGCAAATTGTCAGATTCTTTTCTTTGTTGGTGGGTCTTTTTGTCATCAAAATGTAGCAATTTTGAAGGAAACCAAATCTCTTGAATGTCATTATTGTTCTAAAAATCTCAGTGCTACATCTGTTACTTCTTCATAAATCCTTTGAATTCTGAATCAGAACTATAAAGTCCTACTATGAAGATTTATAGTTCAGATAGTGAGGTGTTGTGAGAAATATAATTTTGAGTATTACTATTGATACGTATAGAATGTTTTACTTTTATTTCATTATTAATGTATTGCAAAACATCTTGTAGTATATCTTCTGTTACAAACTATTTCCAATGTTGAATTTTAGTGTTGGCAATCTGTCCAATAGGTTTAACCCCTGGCAAGAACCTAATAACATCTTCTGATCTAGTTCTAATGTTGTATCATTCAAATATGCATGAACATTTTGTGGCACTTTGACCAGTTAAATATTGATTTACATTACTGTTTTCCTTCACATCTGAATCAAAGTCTTTATTCTGTACTTTTCTATCTGTCATATTTTGCTCTGTCTCACCATCACAACTTCTTTGGCTTATAGGATCCAAGTCTCTAAGTCATCATTGGTAGCTGAATCACCAGATGACTCACTTTTAACCTCCTCCCAAAGTTTTAAAAGTGGATTTTCATGTGAAATAGTACTGAACTGGGCCAATTCTACAAGAAAAAATCTAAAGAAAATATTTAATGAAACAAATTTTAAATACCCAAAAGTATAACGTGCACTTTGCCATTCATCATACCAAGTGGGTGAACATAAAGATTGCTTCCTGTATTCCCCCAGTGTAGCTACAGAAATGCACAGTTACTGTTATGATAAAGTACATATTTTCATTAGAAAAATATGGTAGGTATGTCTGTTACCCACTCAGGATGTCCCTAGGTAAAGGGAGGAAAGATTTATTTTTGACCCATGGCCCTGGCACTTTCCATCTGTGAACACTTGACCCTTTTGCTTTGGGCCTGTGATGAGGCAGAACATCATGGCAGAGGAAATCTGTTCACCTCATGATGGCTAAGAAGCAAAATGAGATAGAGAGGAAAGGTCCCAATATCCCAACATGGATATGCTCCCAATGACCTAACTTCCTTCCACTAGTCTCCACTTCCTAGAGGAAACATCACTTCTTGATAGTGCTTAGGGCTGGGGACCAGTGCCTTTGGGGCAAGTTTAAGATTCAAATTATGAGTATCCTTCCAAAAATCACAAGTTAAAATTCTAACTCACAAGGTGAATAGTGTTAGGAGGTAAATAGACCGTGAAGACTGACACTCATGAATGGGATTAGTACTCTTGTAATGGAGCCCCGCAGGAGCTCATTTTCCCCTTTCACCTCTCAGGAATGCAGTCAGAGGGCACCATCTATGATTGAGGAAATAGATTCTTATTAGCCACCAAATCTGCCAGTACCTTGAGGTTGGACTTTCCAGTATCCAGAATGGGGAAATAAAAGTTTCTATTGTGTTAAGCCAGCCATCACTCAGAGGTTGTTTTTTATAGCAGCTGAAACGAACAATTCCCCCCTCACCCTTTTTTCCGATTGCAAACAAATGTCGTTCAAATCTAGCAACATGTACTACCCACTGAAATGATTAGTTTATTGCCCTCCTTATCAGTGTAGTTCCACTTTTCCTGTTACAAAAGTAAAAAGTACCCAGAATTTTTGTATAATAGAGCAACTGTACTTATTGAGAATACATTTTATACTAAGTCATATTACCACCAACTTTTTAAAATACCAATGTAGTTTAAAAACTCTCCTTTCTTATGGGGTTATCTAGCAGATGACAAAAACAAAACAAAATAAGACAACAAAACACACCCAACTTAATGGTGCCTCTCAGATACTTAAAACCAAAAAGCAAAGAAAGGCTTGCCCAATGCAGCATTTAAAAAAAATTATTTGGAAATCATTTCAAACTTACAGAAAAGCTGCAAGAATCAGACTCGTTAAAAAATATTCATCTTTTGATCCTCTATTGTTCAATTTTGCACCATTTACTTTGTCATTTACTCTCAGCACATCCAGAAGCAAACTTGTATTGTTTTGAAATACTTTGAGAGTAATTGCATATGGTATTGCTGATTGCCTCAAAATATGCCAGTGTGTATTTTTCAAGATCAGGGATAGACTTTTACTTAATCACAGTGTGCTTTTAACCTAATCTCCGATCTACAATCCATTTTTCCAGTTGACTCGATATTGTTCTTTCAAGCATTTGCTTCACCTCTAGTAAATGATTCAGTCTAGTCATTTACTACTGCATTTAGTCGTCGTGTGTTTTTAGTGTAATTTAATCTGGAACGTTTCCACAGATATTCTTTGTCTTAACACTGGTATTTTTGAAGAATTCAATCAGTACCTTCCACCCTTCTTTTAATAGAACACTCCTCATTTGGAATTTGTCTAATATTTCTTTATAATTAGACTCACGTAAATTTCAGCTCAGAATACTACATAAATAACATTGCTTCCCTCCTGAGGTATCGCTTTGGAGACACACATTGTTCATCTACCCCTTACTGGTGAGATTAAATTTGATATTCCAGACAAGGGGTTGCTCAGTTTTTCCATTGTGTAGAGACTATCTCCCCCCCCCAAATTATAAGCAATCTGTGAGGAGATAGTTGAACAAATATTATGTTGTTCATTAAAATTTCTCCTAGTTTAGCACTCACTGATTATTTTTGCCTGAGCCAATGTTTGCTGCGATGGTTGAAAAGTGATGGTTTTCTGACTTCTGTTAGAAAGACCTTGTTCGACGTTTACCAGTTGGCACATGGTATTCTACTCTAAAGAACACATCTCCCTATCTATCATCTATCATTTGTGGGTATAGATTTGTGGTTCCCCATTTTTTCCTAGTGCTATAATTTTCTCAATTATTTTGTACTCAGATTGTCCCAAGTTTGGCCAATGAGGAGTACTTCATGTTGGGGTAACATGCCTTTGAACATTTCTGCATTTTCTGGTATACTAAGATATTTCAGGATTATCCTGTACCTACTCTGCCCTTGCTTTAGAATCAATCAGCTTTTCCTCCAAGGAACCCTGCTTCCTTTTAGTGGTGAATGATATTAGACACCAAGATCTGAGTGCTACCTGTGCTCTTTCCTGCTATGGAGGCTTTGCTTCTAAGCTTTTTTGGTGGTCAGAACTAGGAAATATATACATGTATATACATATACACATATCTATAAATATGTGTATGTATCAAACACAGATATGCATGTGCAGTTATACATATTTACACATAGTTTATAAAAATAATTTTTACATTGATTCCATTCTATTCCCGCATAGCTCTTGTCTTCTTCTACTCCATGTTCATACTGCTTTCTTCTACATTGAACATTTTAGTTCCATTGATACCAACACATTTTCTAATTTACTCCATTGTGATATACAGTTCTATTTTCACCTGGGCAAAGTGGTCCCCCATTCTTGCCTATCAAAAATTGTCAGTCCCAGTAATGATGACTCAAATGAAAGGAAGATGCCCACAAAAAAAATCTTGCTTAAGAATGTAGCAGCTTTATTCATAGAAGCCCAAAATTGGTAACAACAGAATGGTTTAACAGAAAAATTGATAGATAGCTGACATATTCATACAATGAAATACTATCTGGCAATAAAAAGGAACAGATTGCAATTTCATGCAACAATATGAATGAATTTTAAAAATATTATGCTGAGTTTAAAAAGGCAAACAGAGAAGAATAGATAATGCATGACTCTATTAACACGAACTGGCAATCTGACCTATGGTGAGAGGACTGAATCACTACTGCACTTGATTTTTGTGAGTGCAACAGGGCAGGACACTGACTGGGATGAGGCATGCAGAAGCTTTCTGGGATAGAGGAAGTGTTCGGTGTCTCAGTCCTGAGTTATCTGGCAATGCAGTTCAACTCTACTCTTAATATCTTTGCATTTCACTGTCTATGACTCACTCCTCAACTTAAAAAAATAATTGGCTGGAGTAGAGGCTGCTCATTTCAGCTGAGACTGAAAACCTTGATTTAAAACATCTCCTTCTTCTGAGTTGCTTAATTTCTACATCTCCTACTTGATAACTCCCCTGACCCCTCAAAATGTTTGAGTGTGCTACTCCTTATCAATACTTTTACTTCCTTTTAGTCCTACTACTTTTTATTGTAATTTGAAATAATCAGGGTATAATACAGGTCAGAATTTCATGAACAATTAATAACATTGTCAACTATTTAGGTCTGGTCAATGCATATGTTTTAATACAGAGAAGACAGTGCAAACTGAAAATGTTTAAACAGCAGTAAATTTTAGGCTAATCCTCAGTTTAAGCCTTTGCCAATCTGATATATGAAGATGAAATACAAAACAAACAAGCAAACTTAGATCTAGTCAGATCTTGACAATGGAAGCAACTGATTTTCAATATTAAATGATCAAATATTACTTCAGTGAGGAAATGATTTTCTCAAACCTTCTCATAGATTCTGGTGCAGATCACACCCTTCATTGCACATTCCTTAAAAGAGGGAGAGAGGTTAATTGAGTAAAACAAATGAGATAATAATAAATTTGTAATAAAAAATAGGAATTCCAAACTCATAAAATCAAACTTGGGAATCAAATATCAGAATGCTAACCTCCAAGTAATTCAGAATTATGACCACCAAAATTGGAGAAAGGCCTTTAAAACCGATCTGTGTTTTTATATAGGAATTTTTAAGAATGTGTCAAATTCTCAAAAGATGAAGTAAAAATGACTAGCATGTATATGAAACAGTGTTTAGTATAATGCAGGCAGTGATCTTTGGCTATCAGAGAAGTGCAAATAAAAACAACAGTGACATTTCACTACTCCAGAATGGCTATCACCAAGGATTCAAATTGGTGAAGTTGTAGGGGAAAAGAGAACCCTTCCACATTGTTGGTAGGAATGTAAACTAGTGTAATTACTGTAGAAATTGGTATAGAGATGACTTAAAAAACCTGAAGTAGCAATTTCATTTAACCCAGCTATACCTCTTCTAGATAACTTCCCTAAAGAGTTAAAGTCTTCGTATTACAGTGATACAGGCATGCTCTTTATAGAAGCACAATTCACAATAGGCTAATTATGGAAGAAGGTTATATGCCCATGAACAGATGAATGAATAAAGAAAACTGGCATGCAAAATAGAGCACTATTCAGCCATCAAGAATGATAAATTGGAGGCATTCGGAGGACAATGGATGGATCCTGAGACCATAATGCTAAGTAAAGTAAATCGGAAACAGAAGATTAAATATCACATGGTTTCTATAATGTAGGAGACCAAAAATTATAGATGATGTAAAGAACGAAATAAAAGAGGTGGTAGAAAACAGGGAGAGAGACTCAGTGAGATAGGAAGAGGATCTGATGTAGTGGGGAGAGAAGGGCAGGGACAGAGCAAGGAGGACTGTAAATAACAAGATGTGTCACATATAGCTACCAATTCCCTAAGATGAGTGTAAAAAATGTGTTTAAATTTTATTCATAATTTGTATGCATTTAAATCTACAGAGTGGTTTTCAAAACTATTTGCACATTGGCATTACGTGAGGAACAATTAAACATGCTGATCCGTACTGGGCCCTCCCTATGGGAATTTATTTCCCATGTCATTCTACGGCAGAAGGGCTAACGCCACTACACTAAAGAAAAAAACATTCAAAACATTCCATGAGGCCCTTTACCTTCAATGTATTCATTAGTTAGTAAGCACCGAGCTTTTATCTTAAAAAATTGTTAGAAGTCATCTCATGTAATCTCTATCACCATTCTTCTCTAAGAAGACATTTCTAAGCTTTCTAAGATCTTGAAGAGATCTCTGAGAGAGAAAAGAGCCTTCTCAGGAGCTCAGTGTGTACTACTGACATGGTTTAGTCTAGGTTACTATAGATTCTTGAAAGCGAAATATTTTGGTGTCTCCAAATCGTCTATAGTTGAACCTTGCCAGGTGTATTTTATTTTTAAAATTTAGGCTTGCATTTGTTGTTGTAAATTCAAGCTAGTGAGACTTAGCCATCCTTTCTTTAACTTTACTTTTACCATTTTGGTATTGCTATGTCTAAAATAGTAGTTACTTTCCTATTTTGAAATCTTGCTTGTACTTGAAGTACTTGAAGATGAACTTTTATAGCTTAAGTATCACTCAAGCATTAATTCTGACTTTATTCTCAGTCACTTTTGTTCATTTGTATTTCAAAGAGCATTTTGCAAATAATAAAATCAATCTCTTTATATAGCATTATTTCTGAAGTTAGGCTTGGAAACACTCTTACCACTACCATTTTTCCATCCACCAACTTTCTCTTTATCGTCGTCTCTTTGCCATCCCATTTCTGCACTTGATTCAGGGCGCCTCTCTCCAGGGTTACCACACTCTGAAAAGACAAATTTGTATACTTGACCTACCTGGACTCTGATTGGTCAAAGAAGAAAGCACTTTATTCAGTACTGAGCCATTTTTGTAACAGACTTCTCATGCAGCACATTCATTTTCCACCCTTTTTAATACTAGCAATACTCTCTCAAGCATTTGACTGGACCAACTTTAAAGAGAAACATTACAGATTACCTTAGTTTTCCTATTGTCAGCTGTGGTTTCTTCAAATTCCCGACCCAGTTTGAAAGAGATCTCTGTATTTTTAAAGGCACTTTCAGTTCGTATAGTTATGTAGTCCCCTTTCTTGCTGATAATCACCGTAGGCTTGGCCAAGTTTCCCAGTTTTCTGGTGGCTAACCCCACACCTGTAAACCAAGATACTGTTAGAATTGTGTCTCCCAAGACGGCATACCTGGACACTATGGGGGCCACGTAAGGGGTTCAGTGGTAACATAATTGGTCATGTAGTGAGTGGTGCTATAGACTACTAGGGGCTGCCACCTACATTTCACTTCACAAGGAAAATGTATGCCCAAGACTTTATTACAAAAGCAATGTCAGCAATGTCTGAAGACTTCAGAAAACAAAACTGTTTAGTTGCAAGAGTGGAATTTGTCTATTTTTACCATATTCAATTCTACTCTCCTCTGAAATCCGTTGTTATCTATTTGTATGAAACATTAAACATACTTGATACTCTACCTACAAATTTTATAGATGTATTGCAGTGAGACTATGGCACATACTGCTGTCTGCTATGTTCCCCTTCAATAATAGATTGTGAATATAAAGAATTTCCCTTGATAGGGTGTCACTTCTGAAATCCATGGCTCCTAAGTCTAACTGGTAGGGAAACATGATCCATCTATCTTTAACATCTGTACCATTGAAAATGATGATTGATAAATAAGAATGTTTTTTCAAAACTCATCTATTTTTTAAAAAGCAAACAAAATGAGGTTCATGTTTTATTACTATTTTTCCAAAAGTATAGAAATACATGGAAAAAGTGAAATGTCATATAAAAAATACATGAAATAAAAATCAGTTTCTGGAGAATCCAGTTGGAAGTCCCAATTCTTAAATTTATTTTTCCATAGTAGAAAGAGGCCTGGTATATCTGTATCTATGCTCAAAAAGAAGTGAACATGAGGTAGGTGGAGCATTGTGAGTTCGAGGCCGGCTTGGGCTACAACGCGAGCGCAAGGCCGGCCTGAGCTACATAGTGCGACCCTGCCTCAAAAAAACCAGGGCTAGGGAGTTTGGCTCAGCGGCTTAAGCGCCTGCCCTGGCAAGCGCAAGGTTGTGAGTTCAATCCCCAGTGCCGCAAAAAAAAAAAAGAAGTGAACAGTTACAGGCAATAAAGTGAACTGTTTACTTTTTTCCTAATTCTGATCGATTGTTCTTTTCTATGATTTAGGACAGAGTTTTCAAACTAAATGATAATCTCTGGCTTAATGCCTGGGAATCTACGTTAAGTAATCCCCCAGGAGCTTTGTGTGCTCTGTAACTTAGACCCTCAACAAGACTTCTTAGTGTTTTGCCTTTTCCTCAGCTACAAAGTGAAAGCCATAAGTCTATCCTGCATCATAGTATGGGTTTATTACCCATAAGTTCTCGTAGGTTTTCAGGCAGCCATGACATGGTTTTGTTCATTTCATCTAAGAGTGGAAACGTTTCTACAAACTTTCTGAACAGGTAAGTGAAGCTAGAGGCACTGCAATGAGCATGGGACCGTAAAGCCACTGGCATCACTATTATTTTTGTACAGCTCTGGACATCTCCAAAGATTCTACCTATCTATTGTGTTCACATCTGTGGAACATTCTCTTTAGAAACAGTAAAAAATAAAGTGGTAACTAATGAATGGATCTTCTCTCTTCATTCATTGTTCCAGTACCAGGAAATTTTGACATTAGTGAAATTAAGTCTGAATTCATTGCCCCAAACCTCTGTTCAAACTCCTAGTGTAAGAGACATTGTCATTTCCAAACTTTGTATATCTACATGATTATGTAATAATGAACAACCTAGAAGTAGAGACTGAGAAAAACCTCAGTTTGCCTAACATCAAAATTTTAAAATGACATTTTCCAGCGTTCAATTTTTTATTTTATGACTACCTTAGTTGTTATAAAAATCAGCTTTCAGGAAAGCCAAAGAATGCGTTAACTAAGCTTTTTAGATTTCTTTCTTCCAGGTTTCCAGTGAAAACCCATTGGAATGAAACTGACTTTAGAATCAGTGCAAGTTCCATGCATTTAAGTAGCTTTGTTTAAATTCTATTACAATTGCCACAAATGCAAATAAATTATTTGAAAAACCAAAGAGATTAATTTGAGAAGAGGATTGAACTTCAGCCTGCACAAACTTCCCAGACTGTGATAAATGATATCAGAAAGAAATTCTTTAAAAAAGGTCTTCAGAGTCAGTACAAGTAGCATTTCTTACCCAGAGCTTTCATGTAATCATCAAAGTGCTCACTGGAGACGAGTTTCCAGGTGCCCAAGAATTTGTTGCTCATTGTGGTAGAAGATAGATGAACACAGTTCTAGGCAGGATTTAGGAGACTGAGAGAAAGGCTGAGGCCTCAGAAGATTCTTTTCAATGTCCACAAAGCATGTGACTTTCCCAGAGACCCAATGGGGGAGGCAGTGTCAGGACTGGGCAGTGAATGGCTCTTCAGTCATCAGCTGCCCATTCATCAGGATAAAAGAAAATCTCACATAATGTTTCCTTTTGTTTCCAAAAAATGTCTTCAAATGAATGGGGGTACTATTCATGTGAACCTTCAAAAAATTTTGGTTGATCTTAAATTTATGCAAGTACTTAGGTCCTTAATGCATTGGAAAAGACTCTATGGGTTATATGATTGTGAATGGATGTGTGTGTGTGTGTGTGTGTTCTGCATTTAAGGATCTTGGCCACTCTGGATTCTGAGGGTGCACGACTAAGAATTCTTACTGAAAGGAAGAAAAGACAGGAAAATATCCACGAGTATTGTGATAAGCGTCTCAAGTATGTTGTGGGAGAGAACCACAAGGAAGCAGTGTGAGGACATATTCAGAGGTTAGGGAGGGTTGGCATAGTTCACATATCCCAGGCAGGCAGAGTAGGCAGACAATGAGATCAGTCTATCACAGCACAGTACAGGAACCCTATTCATGTGACAGGACAAGAAGCAGTACTGTGATTTGCTCTTTGACCACAGTAAGATTTTCATCTATAAAAATCTTAAGCGCAAACTAAGCAGGTTCTTAGTTACTATGACAACTTTAAATCCTTTAAAATAAATCTACAGTCTTATATGAAGAAAGGATTTTCTATAAAAATAATACTCACCATAGGCCAGTCACTATGCTAAGTGCTTAATACAGATTCTATCATTTACTTTTGTCAATACTCCAAGAGTTAGGTTCTATTGTTACATCCATCTTAGGAATGAAAAACAAACTCAAGGGTGTTAGGTAACTTGCTTCCAAAATCTGAGTAAGGAGAGGCAGAATTTGGACCAAGTTTCATTTCCTAGAATCCACAGCTTGCATGCATATCTCACACCACACGTAAACACAGATGTTAGCCAAAGATCGGGCAACACTGACATCACCATGATTGCCTAGCAGTACTCATCTTCTCAAACATCAAAAGAGGTGACAATCAAAAGATTCTGGCAGATATGTTGCTTCAGAGTCCCATTCTTTGATCAGGGAGAGCAATTGTAAATCCACATCAAACATAAGTGTTGCTCTAAGGGAGTATAAACCTGAACACTGAAATATGCATATATTTCCAAGGAAGAAAGCTATAACACTGAAGCAATTTTGGACCAAGAGAAGAATTTTCTAATTTAGGCTAATTGGCAGATGTACCTGGTTACTGAAACTGACCAGATGACTTTGGACTAGCATGAGAGTCTGAGGCCAATGTACAGGCCAAAGGCACAGGTCAAAGCAGTGAAAGGAGATCCAGACTGAACCAGCCTTCCAATATTAGGACACTCCTAGTGTCTTAGTAAATTTTATCATCACTGAGACAAGACACCTGACAACCAGGAGAGGTTTATTTGGCTCATATTTCAGTCCATAGTCAGCTGGCTGCAAGGCAGGACAGCATGGCACAGGGACATGGTAGAGGAATAGCTGCTTACCTCATGGCAGACAGGAAGCAGAGGGAGATCAAGGGAGGAGCTTGGGTAGGAGATAAACCCTTCTGTGCTACACCCCTAATGACTTGCCTCTTCTGACCTGACCACACCTTCTAACAGCTATAAGGTCCTTGTAATACAGTCACCTTCCAAAAGCCCCACCTTTGAGCACTTGAGGCTTTTAGAGCTCATCTACATACAAACCATAACACCTTGCTAAGAAAGCCATCAATATCCTAGCAAAAAAGGACATGTAATAAACACCAGAATCACATTACAACCAAATGAAAATATCTGGAGTTGAACTAATGTTAGTTAAAGAGATATAGTTTCTCTACAGAATGGACTCAGTCCTTCTCCTTTCAGCAATTCGTTGCCCATGTAAATTCTCAAAATTTGGAGGAGTTACTGGCATTACACCCTGTAAGGAATACACAGTGGTCCAAAGAAGATGGATAAGGAAAGCATGCTTTGTATAAGATGCATTGGTAAAGTCCCTTACCTATGTTTTCAAGCTATATCCAATTGTATTTTTGGAAGACATAACCATTGTACAGTAAATGAACAAAGTATTCATGATCTTCCATTTGGATGCCAAGTTTTTTTCATTTATTCAATGGCAAAGATATTTATTAAGAGTTTCCCATGTGATCAGTACATTTGACATTCTGGTTAAACACCATTGAACAAAATTTTCCACCTTCATTAGCCTTACACTCCAGTTAGGAAGGCATAGCTCCAAGTAACATTCAGAGACATATGATGTCCACTATCATTTGGGATTATTAGCAGATGGAGACAATATGAATGCTGCTAAAGGGTAAGTATATCATGACTGCATAGGAAGGTGTTTTATGCAATGCCTTAGATACTATCATGAGAAAATAATCTGACTTATGGTCAGAATTTAGCATCTAGGTTGTCTGATGACCTTCCCAGATACTTAGAGCTGTTATCCATATTGCCTTCTTTCAAGCTTCAAATAAGTATTTTTCTTCAATTTTAATAATGACAGCAATAAAATTACTTTCTTATTGCAAAGTATCCCATGTAAATTTCTCAGCTAACAGTAGATAGTCTTTTGGTTACTATGGTGATGATTGCATTTATGGTACCCCAAATGTAGTTAATAGCTTTCTTTTGTTGAATGGCAATAAAGAGATGGAAGAAGTAGTTTGTTATTTGTCCAAAAATTCCATTTGGATTTTTTTTTTTTTTTGCTGGGACCTAATATGCATGATTTCTTTTCCAAAGGTTAGTATAAGATTTCACATTACTATTCCTAGTAGAACACCTGAGAAATGAAGTTACTCGCTGGGGAGAGAATGAAAGATAGGATTTCTGCATTTCAATTTCTTTCTCTGGTCATTACATAGCATAACTGAGCTCCTACAGTTTTCCTACTGCCTTTGCTTTGCTGCTGGAGAGAAAGTGATATTAACATTTTCCCAATATAGCCAAGTAGATTATACTTTTCAGGCACTGGCATAAAAAGCTTGAAACACTTTGAGGACTCGTCCCTTGGTTCCCATATTGCTAATGGAAGAACAGAATTCCTTAAAATAATTGGCCATGCACACCTGTAATATCAGCTACGTAGGAGGCTGAGGTAGAAGGTTTATAAGTTCCAGGCCATCCTGAACAATTTAGCAAGACCCTCTTTCAAAATAAAGTAGAAAAGGACAGGGGATATAGCTTAGCAATAGTGTGCTTGCCTAGCATGTGAGAAGCTCTGGGTTTAATCCTCTGTAGTATAAAAACAAGCAAACAAGAACATTTTAAAACAGTGAACAATGCATCACATGTGAGTGTCTAGCATGATTTATAAACCTTTTAAGTGAATTTTTGTTCTTTGTTTATAGCTTTATTAAGATACAATTGACTAACAAAGCAGTCTAAATTTGGAGTGTACAATATTATATTTTGATGTGTGCATCAATGTGAAACAGTTATCAAAGTGAAGCTAATTAATATATCCGTGACCTAATACATTTACAATATTTTATTTGGAATGAGAACATGTAAAATTTATTCTATTAGCAAATTTCAAATGCAGAACGCAGTATTTTTAACTGTAGTCAGCATGCTATATATCTGTGCTCCTGCCCAACTTATTCTGCACAACTGAAGCTTTGTGCTTTTAAACAGCTTTGCTCTGTTTCTCTTGTCTTCTACCTTGCAGCATCATTCTAACATCTGCTTTTGCAGTCTAGTCAGACTGTCTTCGATTCCTCAGGGAGTTGAAAGAACAAATGAAAACTCTGAGAAATCAGAGTGATATTTTAAAATCATGTGTTAGCCAAGCCAAGCAAACCTGCTTTGTTTCCTATTTTATTTCTTCCATTGTTTTCAAGTTAAGATGACGTAAAGGATGTAAGAGAAAGTGTAGTTAACATGTGACCTTTCTACACAGAGAAAAGATTTCAGATTAAATAGATCAGAGAGTTAGCTAAGTTCATATTTAAAATATGTTTTCTTTTCTTCAGTGAATCCAATTTATTTTGTCAAACAACCGAAAGCTAGATTTGTAGTTTCATTCCAGCCTATAACAGGCTCGTAACTGGTGATGCACTGTAAAAATGAAATCTCTCACATTTTACCCAGATCCAGAATAACACTAGCTGCTGCAATAAATACCAGTATTTCAGGGGTTTAACTGAGAAGTTTACTTCTTGTTTGATGCACAGTCCAGTGTAGGGATTCTTTGTTGAAAGGGAGCTTTTCTCCGTGAGGTCACTCAGAGGGCTTAGACCCATCCACCTGGGGCCTACACCATGCCCATGGGGTTCAGAGCCAGGCACAAATTACCCCTTCACTGTCCTGCCAGACATGACATATATCACTTCTACCCAGATTCCTCTACAAAGTTGTCACAAGTCCCAGTACAGACAGAGGAGGGCTGAGCAGTGCGGTGCCTGGTTTGGAAACTCTTCTCAGCAACAATGTAATGCTATAGAAGAGCAATCCAGGGTTTCCAGGGGGCACTGAATCATCTCTGGGGCAAAGACAGTCAGACAGTGGTACTCAGAGTCCTGACATTATTCTTCAATGTGAAAAGGGAATGCTGTTGTCAAGTTGCTGTATGTTCTCACCTAGCTTTGTGACCCACTAGACAGATGCCATTTGGATTCAGTTTTATCATGTATAAAATACTGATTGATTTGAAAATCAGAAAAGATTACTTTTGTGAAGTAATTTTATTATTGTAATTTTTAAACTTTTAACATGCATCTACTGAAATCTGAACTATGTCTTACAAAGTAAACTAGACCTCATTTCCCTGCTCCTTTTCCCCAAAGCCTGCTCCTAATGAGTTGCTCGCAGCCTCTGTTGAGATGCTCCCCTGCTCTGAGTCTCTCATCACTATTTTGGTGACTTGCTCACCAATTACATGATTTCTCCTCTTCCCATCCTGGGGACCTTATCATCAGAGAAGAGTTCTGGGGAAACAAAAATAACCTGAGGTATTTCCTAAGCTGGTCTTTCTCAGAAGGTGTCCTTTACCCTCACCTTATCTTGAGAAGTAGATAAGTCTTCATTTTGCAAAGGAGAAAAATTAAGTAGTTAA
>RJWM01020922.1:0-36261 GCA_004363535.1 Dasyprocta punctata
TTAAGGACTCTCTTTTCTGCATAAAACCATTTGAAGTCCTTGAATTCTTTGATAGATTCTCCCCTAGATTATTGAGCTAATTTGTTGATAAAATATAATAATTGCATTTGAAAATCCTGTGGAATTAATGCAGAAAGGATCACATTTTTAAAAGAAATGTGCTTTTTAAAGAATGTTTGAAATTTTCTCAATGACAAATATTCTTTGATGTTTGTGGTGGAAGAGTCATTAAAAAATGAAAGTAGGTTAAGCCACACTGCTATAGTTCTCACTCTACTGAGAAGCTCCTCTTCAGTCTGGGTAATGAGTACAATTACAAGATAACCCGAATTCCCACCTCCAAGCTGTATGTTTGTCCTAAGGCTGTTGCTGAACAACAAAATTGCCTTAGGTGACTATACCTCTGTGCATGAAATTATTTCCAACAGCCTGAAGCATAGAAAAATGTTTTATGTGAAAATTTAAGAAATATTTCTCATCAGACCTCACAAGAGTCATTTTTACCCCTGTTGCCAATCTGATCTGCTTGGTTTGAATTTTTAAAAAAATACTTTCATCCTATTTGCTTTGCTTCTTCCAGTTACAGTGTCAAAATAATCTATCAATAAAGTTGCTCTCTACAGTGTAAACACCTTTGACATCATCTATCAAGTTGTGCCTTAGACATTTATAAGTTTTCCCTTGGATTATTATGAACTTTTGAGGGGAATCTTCATCAAAATTTGTTAAAGAACAAAAACTGAACATTAACAACAGCAGGAACTTATATAAAAGTAACTTGTTTTAAACTCTGAAAATTGGTTTTAAACTAGTTTAATATTTGACTATATTTAGAAATGTAAGAACACTATTTAGAAGAAGATTTAAGTATTAACTCTGTCCTAGAATTACAAATAACACCTTTCTTCAGAAAGCTCAAAGAATTTCTGAGTGTAAACCTGTCTAGACTGGAATAACAATGGGACTAAAAACTTAGATTAACAGAGGCCCTTGGGTATTTCTGCTGCTTTCTTTGTTATACTTTGCAAGCAGGTGATTTACCTCAGGGACTTTCACCGAGATGCCTGGAGACGATGCCAGGAAAGCATGATTTGAGGAAGCTCAGCTGAGTATCTTCAGATCCCAGTTATAGTTACTGTCAAATAAACTATTTTAATCTTGTCAATTTATCATACATTTATTCAAATGTATACTAAGGAAATACCTAGGAAGACAGAAATCTGGTAACCTGGTAGTTTTGTTAGTCAAAATTTTCCATTAGTGAGTTGCCATGTCAGTTCACTAGATTTAATGTCATAGTTCCAAGGGTCATTTAGAGGAAGGGAAGGCAGGAGAGAGAAAATAATTAAACAAAAAGGAAACAAAAAATACACAATTAAAATGGGGATAAATGAGAATGGAAATTAGTGACATCGAGTTTATTGTTACCTAAAACATTCATAATCACATATAATAAATTTGTAAAACAGATTTAATTCCTTTTTTGAATGATTGTCATATTTAAGCCTGATTTGACTTTTTCTCTTTTTTTCTGCTTCTCTCTCTCCCTCTTTCTCTCACTCTCTCCAATCTTTCATAACCAACTTTATTGTATAAACTGTGTAAACTTTAGAAGTTATGCACAACCAAATAGCACAACAGACTTTAGGCAAAGAGGCATAAGGCACGGAGGTTAGGGTGGGCTTGTAGAAGCACGTGGGCAAAGGAATAAAGAGGAGGCTATCTGTCTTAGTTACTTTTTACTCATTGCCTAGACAAAATACCTGATGCCCAAAATTAGGGAAGGAAAGGTTTATTCTTACAGTTTCTCGGGAGTTTCAGTCCATACTTAGTTGGCTCCAAGGCAGCATGGTGTGGTGGGGCTGCTGTTCATGGCCAACGCAAACAGTAAGGCACGCTGGAGAGAGAGAGGGAGGCGGAAGCGAGAAAACACAAGAGGAAGACCCGCCTCATTTACACTGTATGTCCGCTCCACCCCTGGGCGGGTACAGCACTCATGTTGCCAATCCGGTGCTAGACAACAAACTGAACACAAGCAAGTGCCATACTTAGCCATATCAAAAGTATATGAGGACTTGGGGGGACACAGCATATCACCCAATACACTATCATAGCAGATACTCTTTCTTGTGAGCACTGAGCAAAGAGCAAAGAGTCTCTCATAGTAGCAAATGGCCCAAGCAGAGAAATAGTGAGATATTAAGATAGAAGTTGTGAGACAAGTTCCAGCTCATCTGACCCATGTTTGGGAATCTAAGCCTCATGCCCTGTGTTAGTTTCCCTCTGCTCTTGTGGTAAATGACTACAAATTTAGCAGCCTAACAATACACTTTTAATGTGAAGTGATAGAAATGTGGAACGTTACTATGTCGAATTGCTTCAAGTCTTTCTTTACTTCATATCTGTTTTTCTGTCAGACTGACATCATTATCTTTGTAAAATTCATATTGTGTTACTACACCAATTTTGCTGCAGAACAGAACTAAAAGCTAATTTGTGTCTATAACATACAATAAGCAAAATAAATCAAAGAGTACCAGGATTTGTGGAATGGATTTAACATTTATGTTGTTTTCTTCTATTAGAAAAATGATTCCCATTGTTTACCATGGCACTGTGTGCACACAAAGGAAGTGCTATTCCCCTAGTCTCCTTTCAGCTTCACAATAAAGGGTCTCTCCCCACAGGAAGTTTGGGCTTAAGTGGGAAGTTTTGAACAACACAGGACATTCTTACACACTCACACAGTCTGGGTATGATGCAGGTTTAAAAGAAAAGCTCAGAAGCCATTAAAAAAAAAAAGGCTGCAGAGTAGATTCTTATTCATCAAAAAGATCCAAATCCTCAAGTTTTCAAAGCAGGAATATCTTTTGTTTTTCTTTTTGCCAACAAGTTACATATCTTCATCTTACAGAAATATACATTTTATCTATCACTAACTTATCTTGAATATTGCATCTAAAAACTTTTAGAAGTCGTAACTAAAGATACTATATGCAATTTATTTTTAATTCAAAAAATTTTCTTTTGGATGTATGCATTTTTACGTGATTATGCATTTATTTCTTCCATTTAAAAAGTTGTTTACATAGCCTTCAATTCGCTGGAAGCGTCTCTGTCTACTCTAGTCTCCCAAATGCTTCCAGACTCTTTAAATCTCCCTGTTCGCCTTCCCCATTTTTCAATGTTTTGCTTAATAAGAGATTGTGGGGACAACTTTAGCCATTTTTTCAAGTCTTCCTCTTAATATATCACAGTTAATGATTCTGGAATAAAGATTAAATATGCCTTTGACTTTTCTATCAGTACTTGCATAAAAAAGAAATTTAGTGTTTTATGAAAAGACTCTGGTTAAATGAGCTACGTGGAAGTAATATTTCATATCTTAAAATAACTCCTCTGTTTTCCTGCAGGTTCTGGCCTTGCTCTCACTATGTGCTTTATGCTTCCATTTCCATAGGACTGATACACACAGAATTTACATTCCAAGCTAAGGTACAGGACAGTGCCTCAGATGAAGCACAGGATAATATTTGGTCTTATTTGTTTCCTGGTTTAAATATTGTCTGTATCTTCCAAATGTTCCAATATCTTGAAGTCTGAGACAGTGTCTCTTCTTCCAGGTGGTGCTAAATCAGAACTTGTTGAACTGTTGGCTTCTGTATAGAAAAAGACCTGCCCAAATTTTCTGAAATCTGACTATCAACATTTGGGAATGCACCCACTACCTGAATATAACTTTCAATTATTTAGACCAAAAGTACAAATGTATATTAGGTTAATGTATGCACCATCTCTGAAAAGCTCATTTGCAGATAAGTATGTGACTCTCCTTATATCAAGAGTCACAAAATTTGATTCATTTTGAGTTCCTTGTCAATGAAGCATTTAATTTCATTAAATCACAAAGCAAGAACTAAAGCATCAAATGAAAGTATTAATGTTTCTTCTTCAGTATTGTTAAGAATCTAACATGACACAAAATGTAACCCGTGCTGAAGAATAAGTGTGACTTAGTAATCTACCTAATGATGTGCCTAACAGGGCTTAGGTAAATACTAGGTATCCTATAAATTATGTCTGTAATTATGATCTGTTTACAATAAAAGGATTTTATTTATTTATGTATTATCTTTTTGAGACAGAGCCTCTCTTATGCAGTTCAGACTGGACTTGGGCTCACTTTGTAGCCCAGACTGGTCTCCAACTTGCAGTGATCCTCCTGTCTCAGTCTCCTGAGTGCTGGGATTACAGAAGTGTACCACCACTCCCGGCTTCATCTATTTATAGCAAAAAATTTTTACAGACACTTTGTAAATGATGAAATAGTACGCTTATGGAGCTTAGAGTCCAGAGGGCAGGAAACAAGATGAGTAAATAATCCAAGACAGTGTTTGTTTTGGGGGAGGGGGTTATTGTTTGTTTACCTTAAAATTCTGGCCCGAAGCAGCCATGAGACAACATGGTTTTCTTTCTTCAGTGGCCGCCTTTACAGCCTCAGCCACAGAACTCCAGCTGTCCTCAGCTCAGCCCCTGAGATTGTACCATTTCCATTTGTAGTAAAACTGCGAGAATAAATCAGGCCCTCATTGCAGTGTTAGAAGCAAGGGAGACCTCTCGTCTAAGGCACACCCAGAAGGCTCGGGCATGAAACCCACGGGAGGATTACTCACAGGGACAAGCAGCAAAATGGAAACAGAGAAGCCACACTGTTCAACTGTCAGAAATATGAGACAGATATTTATCCCAGAACATGAGGAAACAAGGACTAGCAGATCTAGTGTCCTCTCGTCCTCGCTGTTCCTCCTGTGTTTGTGTGCATTTTTATACAAACTGATCATTTTGTTTTGCTTTCTTTCTCTTCAGATGAGTTCAAAAAGTGACTAGGTTGTGAAGTAGTAATTATTTAATTTCTGAGGGAAACATAACTCAGTATCCAGACCCATGTATGTTACCATCCTATTCAATGGCAGCAAGCAGCAGCAAGAGTCATTCGCCCTGATCGGGATACTCAGGGCGACCCCTTGGTTTCCCTCACATCACAGGCTCACAGCTCAGTGGGGTTTCATCTCTCTTAATGACTCCCTGGGTTTTCTCACCACATCCAGATATTAAAATGTCTAGTCCTGTCCAGTTTCACTGCAGGTAGGGTTGTTTCATTTGCTTTTATCAGGACTGAAGATGGAGCCGAGCAGAAGAGGGCAACGAGGAACACGTGTAATGGAACCATGAGCTGAATTCTTCAGAGCCCCTGGCATGGAAATGGCTTCCATTGCTGAGCTCTTCGAATCTTTCCTCAGCTGTCGTATGCTGTGTCTCCTGCCACCTACAGCTGCAGACCTGCAGACAAGACCTTCCAGATGGCCCAAACACCAGCAGTAGTCTTGTCACACCAAATGTGGACCTACAGCTCACTCTGACAAGCCATTCTCTCTCCACATACATCATTTCAGCCAGTTACCACTTCTTCAATCATTTTGAGGCACCTTGCTTCTCAACTTTGTAGAAATATATGTCAGATTCTCCTTCAAGAATATTCCCACCAAGCTTTCTCCCAGGGGTTACATAGAAATTGAGCTATGTGCATTTTCCAAAGCTTGCTCCTGCTTCTCTGGTTGAGCCTACTTTTTATAGCTCTTCTTTGTCTTGGAATTCAATTTTCTGAGAGCTTTGCTAGTTTGAACAGGCACAGTAGGAAACCAGGAACAACCTTGTGCCCTCTCTAATCCTACAAGGGGAAGTAGAGAATCAAAGCTCTCTTTACTCCCATTCTTTTCACAGAAACATCCTCTTTGATTTCTACAGGTAGACAATAGCTGTTGGACTAGTTCTTATCTTGTCGGGAAGTCATAGACGCATGCATCTGGCAGTGAGTTTTTTCTAAAATATGCACAAATTACCATCTTACTATGGTTTGAATGTTTGTCTTTCAGAGTTCATCTGTTGGAAACTTAACCCCCAAAGTTACATGCTAAATTATTTGAAAGTGGAGGCCTTCCGTGGGTAATTAGGATTAGGCAAGCCCTCTGTGTGGGGCCCCTCATGGTAGCATTTATAACTCTATAAAAATGGAGGTCAGGAAACTGGGACCAGAGTTAGTGCACACGCTCTTACTCACCCTGGGGTGAGCTCTGCCGTGTCAGAAACGGCCCTCACCAGTAACTGAGCAGGGACCAGTGCCATGATTCTGGAGGCTGGGAATCCAAAGTAAACTTTTTTCCTTCACAAATTATGCACTCTGAGTAATTTTTAATACCAATGAGAAAGGGACTAAGACATCTATTACCCTGAACCTAATACTTAGCTAAAATTCTAAGAAAGCAGCAGAAGTCCACTCCATATTCTATTATCCATCCTTAAGTCTGTTTGAACTGTGATCTAAATTGAGATAGCAATCATGGATTCTCATGGTAGAACCCTACTGCAGGAATCCATGAGGTATAGTTGGCATTTCCGTCTCTTTTAAAAGAAATTTGTTTGAATAAAACTCTACTTGTACTATAACTCTGTACGGAATTCCCATTTTCTCCTGGCCTTTCATTATTTGTAACACCAGACTTTTATCTTCAAGAAGGGCAGGAAATAGGGAAGCAGAGCCCCATGATGGGGAAGCAGGGAAATAACAAGAGCTATATAGCAAAAGAGAGGTTCAGAGTTCTGAAATAATAATTTTACTCCCTTTTCTGAATTCTACATGCAACCTTTCCCCTAAAGGAATTAAAATAGCAACCAATATATGTTATTTTCTACTGTAAGTGGCATAACCTACATCTTTCAATAGATACATGATTTTAGGAGTATTTGGGGAAGAACATATGTGAATTTATCCTGAATAACATCAGAAGTAATCTTCTAAGAAGTCATATCATTTTATTTAGACCTTGGGAGTTGGTGTCCAGCTGAGTTTTAGACAGCTTTGAAATGCAGAGGCTGGCTGACTGCTGACTGCTGACTGCTGGCTACAGACTGCTGACTGCTGAAATGAAAGCCCTCAGGCCTTGGGAAAAGGGACAACGGACAAATCTTTGTCTTCAAAGATTTGTGCTCCATACCTGGAGATTCTCAAAATACAAAAAAAAGAAAAAAAAAACCTGAAGGATTAAAAAGCATCAGTGTCCTATTCTAAGCCTAGTGCCTAAGTCAGATGCCCATCAGAGAGGTCTGAGTTTCTTAGAAGATTTTTCCAGTCCATTTATAGTTTTCTTAATTTTGCTGACCTTGACTTGAAGAACTCTACGTACAACATATTAATGGTCTTCTTTGAACGAATTTATAGTCCACATATGAGTTAGAGAGCCTATATATAATATTTCTTTATCATGAGCTAACTATCCTGCCTTCCTTCCATAGATCATCACATCATATTTAAAAGACGAATTATGTACTCAATTATGGGATATGGATAAAAGCTTGTTAAAACTTCTATGCTGTTCACCTGCATTCTGTACACAATCACTTTGCACTTGTTTTGTGAATTAGGCCCAAAGTAATGAAATATACAAAACCATAGCATGGGTTTTCATCAACTAAATACAACACTGATTACAGAATCCATATCTAAAAATAAAAATCTCTAATTATTGAGTAACACAAATGTCCTCAGACTCCACCAAACATGAATTAAAGCCAGGTAAAATGAATTAATATTTAAAATGAGTACCTAAATTTTACTACTCTCTATCATTTATTTGCCAAACTGTACAAATGCGCCTACCACTGCAGCTTTCTGTCTCTCTTCTCCATTTTTCTCTTCTAACGGCTTCATTTTTGCTTCATTTTAAGCTCCTCCCCCAGAAAAAAAGAGAAATTTGTTGAGAATTTTCAAAATTCATATTTTGCAGCCTCACCCCATAAAGAAAAATGTGACAATTATCACTTGAGCAAAAGTAAGAAATTCCAAGGCATAGATACATCTACTAAGGCAGGGTGGCAACAAAACCATCGTCAGGGCAACAGCCTCCACAGCACAACCATTTCTGGGTAACCTGTGACTTATAAGGAGTGGATACAGGTCCAGTGAAAGAAAGAGAACTTCCTAACAGGAACTTTGAGGCCAGATATACTATTGTTTCCTTCATTCACCTATTACTTGCTTGGTATCTGTCTGACACTACTAGAAAAAATAATACAGTTCATGCCAGGTAGAATTTAGAATGTTATGGTGGAGAATGATAACTAGATGAGAAACCGAAATTCAGTCAACTGAGTGGGATGTGCTAACGGCTCATTCCTATCACCCTAGTATTCCCTGGAAGCTGAGACAGAAGGACCATAAGTTTGAGCCCAGCTTGGGCAACTTAGTGACTTAGTGAAGCTCTGTTTTATAATAATAATAATAACAATAATAATAAATATGTATATTTGTTAAAGTGTTGGGAATGTAGTTCAGTGCAAAAGCCCTTGGTTCAAAACTCCTGTAGCGACAACAAAAGTTACTAAAATAATAGCTGTCATGCATTCACTTGAATATGTTTTTAAATTACACACCATGCTAAATACTCTGAATGTCATTATTTCCTTTAATTTTCATAAAACTTCTTACACTTTCAAAGCAAAGAAAGCTGAGACTTAGTCTGTCAGTGTGACCTGTCCCATGTTCCACAGCTAAGAAAGCATAGATCAGAACTCTGGAAAAATGTCTGCCTAACACCAAAATCTGTACCCGTCTATACTGTTATACCCTCAGCACAGAGAAAAATGTAATACAACTTCTGTGGTCAAGGACAGATTTTCAGGGTTAGGGTAATTATAAACACAGGTGTAAAATGATAGTTACCTAAATATCTGCTGTACTTTAACATATTCAACCATTAAAACTTAATTTTTAGTAGAACTGACTAAAGCTATTAGTTTAAAACAGAGGAGAGAGGAGTAATACATAGCATATTATTCTATAGAGGAAGTGTGGGCATTGGATCTCTGGGCAAACCCGAAGTGCTCCCCCATTAGATGTCTATGTGTGTGCACACACGCAAACTTCCATACATGCCTGGGCTATTCTGACCAGATAAGACTGTTTCCAGCAAGGAGCAAAGCTTCCCTTGAAACCGGGTCCCTTAAAGGAGAACTTGAAGGCTCTTTCCATTTCCATTACTTAAGATAAGTTCAAGAGGAGGACCTCGGAAAACCCCACTGTTTTTAACTAACATTCTCTCTTCTTCATGTACAGCATTGCTGTAGAATGAATGAAACAACCTGAGTGGCAGTAATGTTTAAAGGAAAAAAGAAACCATTTAAGGAACCAGCTGGAAAAAGTCACCAATAGAGAATTTGAAAGTCGTCAGTGCATGGCAGCCAATTTACACTTAGAGTTGATTCTATGCAAACATCTAGGCATGAGTTTAGGAGAGAGAACACAAATATCTAAGAATAAAAGTTATTTGCAATCACTTTGACTCATAAGGATTTTTTACATAAATATTTGTTTGTTGAAACTAACTAGAATATGATCCCCCAAAATTAAATTTCTTTTCTTTCTTTTTTTTTTTATCTTAAGGGAAAAAATGTGCGACAAAATTTCATAGCAAAATAATAGAGGAATAATAATAGTTAACACATTGCATATTGTTATCTTTTAAAGTAGTTATTCAGAGTACAAGACAAGGGCATTAAAATTTCTCCAATTGATATTAGCATAAATCTTTCTTTTTAATGAACTAGGAGACACTGATAGTATAACTGGCTTGCATTTTTTCCCCTTTTTCCTTCTGTCCTTTCCCCTTTCACCCATCCTACTTCCTTTTTCCTTTTGAATAATTTCTTCCCGTTTGTATTGTATCTGTATTGTGTATTTTAGAGATTATTTACTCTTTCAGTTTCTCAAACCCGGGAGACAATACAATGTTTACAGATGTGAGTCTGATTTATTTCAGTTATGAATACAATCTCAAATTGTATTCATTTACCTATGAAAGTCTCAAGTCTCTCCTTCTTTATGGCTGAGTAGTACTCCATTGTATAAAAATACCACATCTTCCATTCCTTGGTTGATGAACACTTGGGTTGTTTCCAAGACTTAGTTATTACAAATTGTGCTGCTATAAACAAAGATTTTGTAATAAGGATTCTTCATTTTCATAAAGATTTCGTAGATAATGACTCATTAGTGTATAGCTTGTTCATTCATAAAATTAATATGTGTACTGCATTCAACTGTAAAACTGCATTCAACTCTAAAACTGAGAAAATATATACAAATTCATAGGACCTAAAGTCAAAAAAATTTCTTACCAGTGTTTTAAACTAATTATATCTGTTCATTTATTTCTTTGATTAGCCAGTATGCTACACAGAGTAACATAGCTTACACTGAAGTTAAAAATTTAATATCTAAATCTCAATACGATAAAGACATATTTCTTAACGCTGAATGTTCAATGTGATAGTATTTTGCTCTCCTCCATATAATTGCCAGCAGATGAAAGTTCCATATGGAAAATTTGATTTTAAAAGAGTAGGAATACTAGAAAATCATTTTTAGACTTTTCTATTCACATTTCAAGAGCAAAACCTAGTCAATGCCATCCGTAATTGCAGGGGTGCTGGGAGGGTCAGCTGCATTACACTCCAAGAGACAAAGCACAGGTATTGGTGAGCATCAGACTGGCTCTCAGAGCTAATATGATTTATCTTCTTTTTATTTTAGAGTAGTAGTGGTTTTTCTTAGTAATCGTTTCTGAGAAATTTGGTCTTACACATTTTATTTCTACATAGCCCACATTTGCCTCGGAATCATTAGGAATTTCCATGTATAAAGATGTTGGCACTTTTTAATCTAAGTATATTACTTACCAAATCCTTCTGGAAAGGACCAACTTAATATATGGTGGATTAAACTGACAGACACGGCCTGAAAGCAGTGCTGGAAGGCCGTGGGCTGGGAGCACTCCGTGCCCATAGCTGTGGGTTCACTTCTGTGTTGGTTACTTTTCCCTTGTTGCTGGGACAAAATACCCAACACCCAAAATTAAGGAAGGAAAAGTTTATTTGGCTCACAGTTTGTGGAGGTTTCAGTCCATAATTACCTGGCTCCAAAGCAGGGTGGCATGGCACAGAGGTAACAGTTCAAGGCGGTGGAAGACAGCGAAAGCAACAAGAGCAAAAGTGGGGAGAATAAGCCTCTTCTCCCTCATACTGAAAGCAGGCTACGCTCCACCAGGGTGGGTGTATCACTCACACCACCTCTGTGGGCCCTCCTCTTGCATAGGCTGAGAATGCTTACAAAGTAAAGATCCTGGCCCCCTGCTGAGGTCCTTAAACTTCTAAACTTCTCAGGTTAACACAATGTATCAACTATAACAACCTCTTACAGAGTTTTCAGTCCAAACACACCAACAAAACAGGACTATCTCAGACTTAATGTTAGGGAGAAATATGTTGTAAATAATTACTAATCTGTGCTGTTCCTCCTCCCTTAATGGATTATTTGCATTTGTTTTACTTTTCAACAAATACATAGCCCTTTTGCCTTTCCTGTAAGGAAGCAATTAAACAGCTACAAGGGAAAAAAAATGACCATTACAGAAAATACGTGAAATAGGAAAAGTCATTTCTAGATTTAATAGTGTTAAATGTGCATTTTCAAACTTTTGGAACAATAAAGCTAAAACTAAAATAAATTAAAAAGAAAAAACTGAATTTTGATCTATTCTGTGAATCTTAATAGTTTTGGTTTTTCCTTTTGTAAATGGGTCCTTTTGACAGAAATTGAGACCTTTATCATAGGACACAGTGATCATTGCCTAATATTTTGCGAAGGGTATTTTTCTGAGTTTTTATGCTATTTTACTTGATAGAAGTAGAAAATATATTAATTATGCTTTTATGAACTTTTGTCTCAAAACTACTTGCAGTTTAGTTCACAGCCCAATTCTAACACCATCTCTATCACTATGTCATAGAACTCAATAGCATTAATTACATGTTCCATCTTCAACTCATAGCCCTTTGTCAACTATCCACTGTAATAATTTATTAAATTTAATCTAATCAATCAGGTGCTTATTTTTCTAATCTACTGGATTTTTTGTTTGTTTGTCTGTTTTTGAGAAAGGGTCTCACCATGTAGTTCAGGCTGGCCTTGAAGCCACTGTGTAGCACAGGCTAGCTTTGACCTCATGACAATCCTCCCGCCTCAGCCTATTGAGTGCTAGAATTACAAGCATGCCCCACCAAGACTGGTCACCTAATTGATTTTGAACTAGAGCAGGAATTACTTTTATTTCATGCCAGTGAAAACCCTATGCTAGTTTCTACTGCTGTTATAATGAATTACCAGGAACTTTAGGATTAAATCACAGAAATGTATTTTCTCTATGTTCTGGAAGTCACAAGTCTGAAATCAGTTCACAGGACCAAAATTAAGGTGTCATCAGGACCACACCCTTTCTGGACACTCGGAGAACTTCACCCTTCCAGTTTTGGTGGTTGTTGGCTTCCCTGACTTGTGACCTCATCGCTCCAGTCTCTGCCTCCATGGTCACGATGCCTCCTCATTTTGTATGCGTTTGTGTCTAATCTCCCTCTGCCTCTCTCTCTGAGGGCATGGTGGTGACATTCAGGGTCCATCCAGATCATCTTCTCATCTTCAAATCCTCTTCAAATCTGAAAAAAAATATTTTTTCCAAATAAGATATTATTTGCAGATTCTGGAGGTTGAAAATAGCTTTGAGATTTATTGTCAGTCATATATGTATATGTATATATATATATATATATATATATATATATATGTATATTCCAACCCCAGCCACAGTGAAACACAGTCCTTAAATCCTCATAATATTCTTGTTAAAATAAAAAATGTCATCATCCTTTTTTTTGTTTTTTCAGTGCTGGAGACTGAACCTGGGCCTTTGTGCTTGCCAGGCAAATACTCTACCACTGAGCCACATCCCCAGTTGAAAAATGGCAACTGAAAGGGAGCATCGTTCTGCGTGTCTCTTGTAACGTTTCTTGGCTTCACTTTTCCTGAGGTATTGTTCTTCTCTGGACAGACTTTGCTCAATACCAAGGCCAATTCTCTTTTAGTACCACATCCAAGAAATCATTGCTACAGTCGATGTCATGAATGTTCTTGGGAATTTTATAACTTAATATACCATCTGATACTAACCTAGGCAGCTTGAAACAAATGTTAAAACATGATTTTAGTGAGCAGTTAAGAAATAATATAAGTTTATAAGCAAATACATTTTATTGTCTCTCCACAGCAAATCATACAATGTGTAATGAAGTCTAAAATTAAAAAAAAAAAGAAATGAAAAAATAAAAAAAAAACTGTATCTGGATGCTTCCAACTGGCAGGAAATTACCTTTTTAAAATATTTTAAAATTAACAAAGCCACTGGAAGTATTTAGATGTTCCAAGATATTCTGACATTTGTTGTAGATTGTCATTTAGAAATGATCTTTAATGCTATATTTTTAAAAGAAACAAGAGTAGATTTATCAGCAAAATGATTTTTTTTTTGGAAAAGGCTTTTATATTTGTGATCAAAGCAGAAATTATGAACATCCAAGAAAATGTGTTTGATTCACACCTGATGCTTCCTCCATCCCTACACTCATTTGCAAAAGGAAATAGAGTAACCAGGTGGTAGAGTGCTAATCCCACATATATTGAACCAATAATTAAGTTTAAAATGTTTTCAACACTTTTTCTTAACATTTATATTTGTTTTGTTTGGTGTTTTACAGTTCAGACTTTTAAAAATGTTGCTTTCCCAAGAGACTTATAAACTCTTTCTTGAAAGGCTTTCATCGTTTTTGTTTAATTCCTCTAAAATTTTCCCAAAACATTCCTTTGCCCCCTGAAAGCAGAAAAGTTAATTTTAGATAGGTTGGTTGGTCGCTTTCTGTGATGAGAGCTGTCATGGTCAGTCAGTAAGGAATAGCTGCCATCTTGCCCCCCCGGTACCTTTGAGGGTTTATATTATTTGAATGTTTCTGTTGGCTAATGTCCAAATGAAGCATAAAATATAAAGACCATGAAGTTCAATTAATGCTGATGAAACACATTCAAGTACTCATATGAAAGATAGTACTTAAGATTGGATCCATTTATATATTAATTGCAAATATACTTTATGAGGAAACCATCAAAAAGTCTGTGGGAAAAGAAATTTTTCCTAGTATTATTTTCACTTTTCTCTAAAACTTAAAGACTTCACACACAAAAACTGATGTAAGAACAAGATGAAAAAAATTTATAGTTTAAGAATTCTGACTAAAGGGAAGAAATTCTGGATTGGATAACGTTTTTCTGTTCCTAAAATCTAAAGCTTCTAAATTTGTTTCTCTTTGTGAAGTGGGCATTATGTTGCTGTAAGAAAAATCTTGTGTTGAAGAAGATGGCATACAAAATGTGGCTGTGTGGAAGGGGGATTAGGGCCTCTTCACTGCACACCCTGTCTGTCTCTGACAGATCACACTAGTCTCAAAGTTCTAGTTCACACTCTCGTATGCATTCTGTGCTACCAAGATGTCCCTTCTCCCCAGACAGCTAGGTGACTATCCAAAAAGTAACCTAACAACTTTTGAGTTGCTGGTTTCCACTCTGTAGTATAATGAGACAGATTAGGATAAACCTGCAAAAGGCCAAAGTCCAGTAAGTTACATACAATTCTTCCCCCTATAAAGTGCAAATATTCCTATCAAATTAAATAGAGAATATTTTCTTTTAATTCCCTTCAGCAGTTTATACAAGTAACTTGGAGATGCCATGAATTAAGAGCATACAGGCAGGAAGAGTTCGGAGTAAACCTGAAGAACTCCTTACCATTGCGTGGGATGAAATTACCCAGAAAAAAATTTTCCTGCATATATCTTAATCTTGTATTAGAGCAAAATAGATAAAATTTCTGCATAGGTTTTTTTTGGGGGGGAGCCTGAAATCAAATTCAGGACCTTGAGATTGCCAGACAGGCGCTTATGCCACTGCTCTATATCCCTGGCTTTGCATTGGTCTTCAATGACTAAAATCTCCTATTTTTTAGCATTTAGAAGCTCGAGAAAAGGACAGACTGAGGTAGGGAATATGGGAAGAAGGGAGAGATAATAGGAGACTGAGAGGAGGCAGGAAGAAAGGGAGACGGGTGGGCATGAAGGAGGGGCATGAAGGGAGGAAGGGAGGCCCCACAGCCCTGAGGCACTGAGCTGCTTCTCTCTCTGCGTAGGAAAAACAGAACCCTGATCTGTTAGACATCAAATATGCCAGGTTCCTGGTCTCACAACATGGAGGAATGAATTTGTGAATCAAAGGAGGAAGTTAGGAGAGATTTTTTTGAAAACAGAGGGGAAAATAGTTCCTGGGTTCCTGGAAGGGTCCTGAATGGGTGTCCATGGAAAAAAACAAAGGCATCTTGGGGAGGGGATGGGTCCAGGTGTTTTAGTCCCCCACCTGGGCTTCTGACGCTCTCTGGACTTACTGGACCAGGTAGTGCTAATTACAGTAAAATCGCAAGTTGCTGTTTATCTTTAGGGAAGATTGCAGGCCTAGCTCCTGCATCTCCTTCTTCAGATTTGCCTCCAGCCTTGATTCTGATGTTTTTATGTTTTGTGCTGACTTCCTTGAGGGCCCAGTCCTTCTCTGACTACCTATCAATTTCTGTCTAATTTAACTGTTTATAATATCTCTCTATCCCTTCTTCACAACCTTGACTAGAAGCTTGAGAAAAAGTTTTTGTGGCAAATAATGGAAGGAACATATGATATAAAAGTGTTCTTTGTAGGGAAATATTTTTGCATTAGTGGTGGGAATGCAAAATGCTACAGTCATTATAAAACTGGACTGGAAAGTAGTGTAGAGGTTTATATGGTTTAGATCTCAAATGTCCCTCCAAAGTCTTACATGTTCAGAGGATGCAATTTTCAAGGTTGATTTGATCATGAGGGTGCTATACTTAGCAGCAGATTAATCCGTTGATAAGTTCATAATCAAATGTGCTGTTAGGAGGTGGAACTCAGAAAAGTAGGTCACTAAGACATGCCTTTGGAGTCTCTTCTTCCTCCTCTCTCCTCTGTCCCTTCCTCCTCTCTCTCCCCTCTCTGCCTCGTCCTTCTTTCTCTGCTTCCTACCTACCATGAGTTGAGCAGCATTCCTCTGCAGGAGGCCTGGGTGCCACACCATTTCTGATTTGGAGCCAGTCTACCATGGACTAAAACCTCTAAAACTCTAAAATGAAAGAAATCACTCTTCCTTAAATTGTAGGCTTTAAGTATTTTGTTCTAAGGATGAAACAATGACCAGTACAAGATTTCTCAAAAACTTTAAACTAGGTCCTGAGTTCAATTCCCAGATTTTTTTTTTTAAACTTTAAAATAGAACTACCTAATAGGATCCACCACTTCCACTCTGGTTTTCTACCCAAAGGAAATGAAATCTTTATATCAAAGAGACACCTTCACTCCTATCTATATTACAGAAATATTCACAGCTGTCAAGTTATGGAAACAATGTAAATGTCCATCAACAGATGAACAAAAGGTGAAAATAGGATATAAATCTATTTATATACAATGGACTATTGTTCAACTATAAAAATAAAGAAATTTTGCTAGTTTTGATAACACAGGTGAACTTGGAGAATATCACACCAAGTAAAATAAGCCAGACACATAAAGAAAAATACTGCATTGATTTCACTTATATATGGAATCCAAAAATCCAAACTCATGGAACAGAGTACAACAGTGGTTTCCAGAGCTTGGAAGTGTTAAAAATCAGATGTTAATCAAAGGGACAAACTTTCAAGTATAACATGAAAAAGTTATTGTGCCCTAATGTATAGCATGATGACTATACTTACTAATATTGTATTGTAAAATTGAAATTTACTAAAAGAAAATTTATATGTTCTCATCACATAACAGTCATGTCATGATGATTACTTCAGAATATATAAATATATCAAAATCACATATCATATGTATCATATATATATAATTTCATTTGTCAATTATACCTCAGTGAAATTAGAAATTTTTTAATAAAACAAAATTTATATTTTTAATTTGGATGGAGGTATCTCTTTTTCTTCTACATCACATGAGCTTTTTGTGGCACAAAAATGTATTTCTGCCACTTGTCTTTGTCTTGTTTATAACTGACTGAGATGAACTAATTTAAATACAATCAAATAATTGAATATTTTCTTATATTGTCTCTACATATAAACCCAAGAAAGGTAAAATGTGAGGATGAAGAAGTACAATTTTAGTAGACTATATGTTCTACTTCTGTAGAAAGTATAGTACTTGTTAGGGTTTATACATTGTGTCAACTTGAGAAGTCTAGCAGCTTAATTAAGTAAGGCGGCAGCTCTACATTCTGGGGTGTAGAGCATAAGCAGTTACCTGGCCATTGTGTCAATTTGAGAAGGCCAAAAGTTTAGCTGAGAGACTCGGCAGGGAGCCAGGGTTCTTACTTTGTAAACATCCTCATCCTGTGCAAAGGAAGGCAAGGATGTTTGTGAATGCTACACCCACCCTGGGGGGGGGGGTCCTGTGTATTATATAAAGGAGGAGAAGAGGCTTGCTCTTGCTCCTTTTACTTTGGCTGCTTTTGTTGGGTTGCTGCCTTGAAGTGCTGTCCCTGTGCCATGCCACCCTGCCTTGGAGCCAGCTGATTGTGGACTGAAACCTCCAACAACTGTAAGCTAAATAAACCTTTCCTTCCCTAATTTGGGGTGTCAGGTGTTTTGTCTCAGCAATGAGTAAAAAGTAACCAAGACAGTACTGTAAATCCTCGACTTACAAATGAGCTCCATTCTGAGAGACCCTTGGAAGAACAGGGAAGGTCAGGGTGATCCGTGGAATTACCCACCTTGGGACCAATCTAAATGATAAATCCGAGCATGAGGAGCAGAACCTTGGTAAATATAATTCATTTGTAATCCAACAAAGTCAGTCTTACACAGTATACCTGTAGAAGTTTGTCCCGCCAATGTTTATAAATCAGAGACTTACTGTTCATGTGTGTGTGTGCGTGTGAGCGTGCATTTGTATTTGTACTTAGTACTAGTTGTTGAAATGAAGAAAGCATTTCAGGACAGGGGTGTGATCAGGTAACTGGATGGAATCACTGTTAGGAAAAAGGAAAAGAAGTAAGAGAGATACAAGTTGAACCAGGCAAATTTATTTCAGGACAAACCTGCAAGGAAAGCTCTGGCACTGTTGCTTTCAGACAGGCTAAGAGGTTTTTGTAGGGTCGTGGGGAAAGGGAGCTCAGTGAGAGGGGGTTGTGGCTACCCAAGAACAAGGCTTGAGAGAGCACAAGCGGTCATGGTTGTCCAAGGACAAGGCTTGGGAATGCACAGGGAGCAGGAGCCGCTGTGAGTAGCAGGGCTGACCATGTTGAGTCCTCCCAGGTGTAGCTGTGCTGGGAGGGGGTGATTTAGGGAGGGTCTCTGATCAGGATGACAGTGGTCTGATTCTTTCCATCACTGAGTTCAGTAAAAATTTCCACAGTTATGCAGGTATGAGACTTCAAAGTCTGTTCCAGGAGGATAAAAGTCTTAAAGACACATGACTCATACCACCAAATGCCTATGAGACCTCCAGCCAAATTGTTCATTTGAAACAGGAAGTACATAAAGCAATCAGTCATCTGTACAGACCATGCCCTCCCTAAAGTGAGAGAGCCGTAAAGACTACAAGAAGTTCCCTAGAGTATGTACCACTTAGAGCAAAAGGTATTTGGAATGGCCTCTAGCTTAACACCTGCCTATAAACATATCACTAGAGACAGTATTTAATAAGGCGTGATTATTAGATTTAATTACTAAGACTAAGAATAGACTGACATTTACCCTTCTCTTATCGTTTCAGCATCATTTCTATCAGTAAATACTTGGAATATCTGATGAGCCTGTTTGCCTTTCTCAAAGACATCCAAGTCAACGATAAGATTCAGATGCCTCTCAAGCTGAATGAATTGGCTTGTTAATTTGTGGTTTACATGGGAGGGGGTTTCACACGTTGAGTGCTACTTAATCAGAATTCACCACTAAAGGGCAGTTCTATGGGGCTGATGGATTGGAGTTGCAGGTGTGTAGAAACTGCAAAACTAATTGAAGATAATAAGCGCTCTACTGCTTTACCCCGGAGCCACAGAGCAGCAGGTAACATAGTTTTGCTTTCCTTTTTTATTCTTTTTCTCAACGTCTTCTTTGCCAGTTGAAAAAAATCTCTTTAGTCTTTATACATTTATAGCTGAACATCTTTAAGCATCTTTTTTATATTCTCATTTAATTTCCAAACCCTCTTAAAATGTGTTAGTTTTAGTTTTAACCTCTGTCACAGTTCACAACCATGGCGTGGCACAGAGGGTGAAACAAAGGATTACTCAGAGTTAGTGTCCAATCCACACCCCAAGAAGCACCACGGGGGTTGGCATTAACCCCGGGGGCCCCAATGTGAGAGAGACTCATTAGGACTGCCCCAAACGGAAGCCTCTGTGGCCTTTTATGGATAGAATCAGGAAACAAGGATCAAAGGAAAAACAAAGAGCATCTGGGCAGGAGGGGACAGGAAAGGACAGGAGAGTCCAGGGTGATCTGTTGAATGACCCCCCTGGGGACCAATCTAAATGATAAATCCGAGCATGGGGAGCAGAAGGCCTGAGCACTCATTCCTTAGGGAATGCATTTGATCCTACTTGGACTTGTGGCCCTGTAGACCATCTTTTCATCTCTAACCATGCATTCCAGGAGGTTTCGAACATGTGGTCCCATAAGTCCCTTACCTCTGCATATCCATTTCATTACATACCTCTGGCTGACACCCCCACAAACCTCTTTAAGATACCCACTTGTGGCTATAGCTTTATATAAAACGTCACTGGTTTCCAACATAGCTAAGGTTTCAATATAAACACCATTCCTAAGTAGAAATACTTTTATACTTCTAACCAGCAGCTTAATAAGTGCATTATCAGATCTGACTGTAACATTGTGATGAATAGGTTAAACATTTCTGTTTTCATTAATTATCTGCATGCCTATTAAGGCAAGCATTATTTTTAGCAAGTCTAATAAAGAAACAAAATCTTTGCCCTCAAGATGACTGTTCTTTGAAAAGAGATATGAAAAGACACATATGTAGGAAAAGATGAACATTAGGAAAGTGAAATAGCAATAGATAGTTCTAGGCAGTAGACATGGTATCAGTTGGTATGATATCAACAATAAATGACGGATTCAAGTAAACTCGGAGAAAAACATTTTCAGAAACTTGATCAGAGAATGTTGCTTTGCCAGTTAGACTTAAAAGATGGATAGGATTTGAGAAGACCAGAAGATGAGGGTGAATATGGGAGACCAATGGTGTGAACACATCTGTTAAAATAGAGGTGTTTCGTAGAAGAGTGACTTTCTTGGTCTATGCAAATGTGGAAGGCAAAGTTAGTCAGTTCTGTCAAGTGTCTCCTGTCATATTTGAACGTTCCTTCATTTGTGTTCCTAAAAATGTGTTTTGATAACATTTTAATAGAGCATAACCTGTTGTTCAAAATTCTGCTTGTTTTTCCACTGAACCGAGAAGTCCCAGAGGCCTGTGCCTGTTCTCTATTTTCACTAGCACCTAGCATAGAATCTAATACATAAAAATCATTTACTAAATTTCAAATGGACAAAGGAGGCAAAATAACATAAAAACAGCTTGTTTTTCAGTATAGAAAAAGAAACAAAAAAATCGTAATGTGTATGGCAGCTTATAAAAACATTCCAAATTGTTCACTTCTTCCATTGATTTACTATCACCCTGACTCTGTGCTGGGCCATGTCCCTGCTTTACCTGGTGAAGCACAGTGCTGGCTTGCTGATGGATGAGAGACTCCTGCCACACAGCCAAGACCCTCAGTCCTCTCTCTGGGGTCCTCCCAGATTAGCCAACAGCTGAGGCCATACACACAGGAGCCAGCCCAGCCCTTGTTGGTAGAGCTGCCTTGGTGACCTTCAGTTAGCCACAGAGACAGGAGTCCCCAGATAAGGCTGCACCTGCTGTGCTAAGGAAATGCTTGCTGTCACTTATCTTAGGGACATGCAGTACCCTGTGAATAGAGCATTACTGTGACGTGCACAGAAGCGTGACTGAAGAAAATGCAGCTGGCGTGGCCACTGGGGAGACGGAGATGGTGACAGTGTGCAAGTTTTGGGAAGGTAGCAAGGACAGTCTCAGTGAGAAGATGGTGCTTCAGCAAAGACAAGGGAAAGAGAAAGGAACCAGAAGATGTTCATGAGGGAAGGAGGAGCCATGCAGGTGAAGAGAGGGCTGCTGGGTCTGAAGAATCACAAGGAGAGCAGAATGCTTGGAGCAGAGCAGCAGAGACCTGGGAGGCACAGGCAATAAAGCAAAAATGGACAGACTCAAATGTCCAGGCTGCCTAGAAAATTGCCCAAGTCTTGATATGTTAATAAGGATTGAGGACCCTGTAATTCCTTAAAGGTAATGGAGAATCCAACACTATTCTCCCAGTGTCTCAAAGCGCTAGCCTTTTGCAGAAGCTGCCTGTGGGAGGCCCAGTTTACCGGTGTGCAGAGAGGTGAGTACCTTAGCATTTCAAGGTCCCAGGCTATGCCGAGAGAGGACAGTCAGAGACAGGCTGGAACTAGCATCCTTTCCACATTCCAGACAACTCGGGAGCTTAGGTGGAGTAAAGTCTGCTCCAAATCACTCCCTTCCCAGCTATGTGACTGGACATGCAGAAGATGGATTGGCTTTTATCATTAGGAAAGTTTCATATGTGGCATACTACGTCATCCCATAAATGTTCCAAAGGAAATAAAATTCCACCAGAGGGAAAAATCATGCAATGTGTTCAAATCCACGGAAGCTATAAATCACTAAAACAGGCTTCCTATTAAAAAAAAAAAATAAATAAATAAATTAAAAAAAAAAAACAGGGTAGATAACTCCAGATGGTCTGAATCTACATCTCCTAGATGGAGAATCAATGCTTTAACCTGTCTCAGCAAAGAACATCTCATTTTGGAATAAATGAAAGGAATAAAACTTCCACTGCAATGCATAAGGTGTTAGTGTTTAAGTGACTAACATAAAAATGCACGGAGCTATTGATCTGTAACAGGTGAAGGCCCTGATGCCACAGAGCTTCTGTTTCATTCAATGTGGTACACACATAAGACAAGAATGTTAAATCATACACAGTTCTTTGACGGCAAACTTCCACCATCCCCTATCTGCTCCATTAGACCTTTCATCCTTACTCCTTCCAACTATAACTACTAATCTTTGAGTAAGAAAGAAATTTAAAGATGAGAATGTACAGCATCTTCACCAAGCAGAATCCACAGTGAATAATTTTTTTAATTTTTTAAATTTCTTGGCCAACATAGGTATTTCTCTCTCCCTCTCTCTCTTTTAATTTTAAGGAGAATAAAACAAAACAAATAATGGAAATGATATTGGATTTCAAAAACAAGACAGTAGGAAATCAACCATAGTTACTGTAATGCACATTGTCATCCTCTAAATAGATGTTCAGACCACCAGACACAGGCGTGCAAAGTCAATCAATAAAACAGCACAAGCACTAAGTTGATTCCTTATTTCAGTTGCCATCATCTCAGAAAGTTTGGGTGTGTGGCTTCTAATTTCCTCTATGTCTGTGTCTCCTGGACTGGTTCTGGGTGGCCTGGAGGTCTGAGATTGCACCCTGCTCCTTCGCGTTGACATTTTCCCGTGTTCCCCTGAATCAGTCCATTGCAGAGTCCCAGGTGTTTCCTGCATTGGCTGCCCACCCTGCAGTGCAGGGCACTGGGCTAGGCACCTGGGTTCCTCCCACCCGAGGTACCCGAGGCAGTGGAGAGGTGCCCAGCAGCTGCTCATGGATGAGCCCCAGGGGCGTGGCTTCCTCTCCTCTGGGCCTGCAGTTGCCGACTCACCAGGGAGTGATTTGTTTCTTTCAAATGAATTGATCATTGCATTTCTAAAGTTCTAAAATGGCAAGCAGAAAGATACCACTTTAGACTCCTGCTTGAAATTAACAGCTTCAGAAAGTTGCCAGCCTTGATTCAGTGCCATGATCATCATAGGTATTTCCTGATCAGTTATGTCACCCATATTTTCCCACTGTCATCTTGTACATAACACATGTAGAAATGCCTTAAATCATAAAAATTAAGCATTTAACAAGAGAACATGTTTCCTAAAAGGCCTGACATGTACCTTTTCAAAATTACTATAAAAGCACTCATATCATTCTGAAAATAAAAAGCAAATTTTTCTTTGCTCTCCTGAGAGGTCTGCATTCCCTACCTCCATGGCTAATCAAACTTTAATCTCTTTTCAAAACTGCAGGCCAGAGAGTGACCTTCTGCCCTGTTTCTGTTCCACATAATTTGCAAATATCTGTAAAAGCCAGGAGGCAGTGTATATGAGGCCAGGAGCAGGTCCCTTCCCTGAGATTCTCCTGCCAGGAGTGGTCCAGGTCAGACCTTCTGCCAGAATGCAGCCCACTCAGAGACTCCAACCACGACCCCTCCACTGCCTCCTTAGATGACATAAGGTGAGACTGCTGAATCAAGCTGTAGTTATTTATTGCTTGTCTGCTTCAGAAATGCTCCCCTAGACCCTCAGAAATGCCCCCAACTATGGCACCAGTCCTGACAAGAAATGTGTTCTGAGGGCTGGGAGTTTAGCTTGATGGCATAAAAGCCTGCCTGGCAAGACTGAGTTGTGAGTTTGATCCCCGGTACCAAAAAAAATAAAAATAAATTAGAAATATGTTCTGGATGGATAAACAAGGTAGTATTTCTATTTTAAAAAATAGTATTGACTAAAATAAATCAAATTTTTGAGACATATTTATGGACATTCAGTGGAATATAAGCTATTAATTTGAGCTGAGTAAGAAGATCTAGGTTTCAGAGATGACACAACTTTGACTTCAGCCTCGTAATCTAAAGTCTGAGTTCTCTGAGAGATGCTGAAAGCCTTTGATGGGGACATCTACTTCTTCAGAACAAAACAAAAAGATTGTATCAGACACAATCCCAGAGAGGGGGCTGGAGTGGTCTAAGAGGTAGAATGCGGAAGCTGATCCGGACCGGGTGTACAGGAAGCACCAACGGAGAAGAAAGGGCAAAGGCTGACAGGACTGTCGTCAGAACTGGGAGGATGGCTAGGAAATTAACAAGGGCAAAGGCAGATTCTCTGCTCCACTTAGAACATGTTGAGCTTGAATATCTGGTGTGCCAGGTAGGAAGAGATCTGACTTGGTAAGGAGATTTTAGGACTAGAGGTAAAGATAGTTGAGAGAATTCCTTCAGCACTGAGTTGAGCTCCAGAAAAAGCTCTGTCCTGCCTCTGCCGTTTACTTGTTGTGTTTACTCTCTGTGTTTACTCGCCATGTGACTCCGTGAAACTTACTTATTCTTTTTGCAACTTGTTTTCATTTTATGTAAAGTGGGGATATAATGCTCACATCATATTATTGTGAAGGTAAAATAAATTATTCCACTAAAGAGACTTCACACAGTATTTGACACGCAGTGTTTCTAGTACAGAAATTGTTGGTATTCACCTTTGCTGTTATTATTAATGTGACATCAGTGAAGGTTTGGGGTTTTTTATTTCTTTGTTCCATGTTTTTGTAGAATGGGTCTCTCCATTTAATCCAAGATGAACTCTCTCAATCCTCTGGCCTCAGCTTCCTGAGTGCTGGGATTAGAGTCATGCCTCACCTTGCCTGGCTCAGTAAGGGATTTTTAAACAAAGAACTAAAGCAATGAACTTCAAATAATTCACCTTATCCTCATGATTTAATCATATAAGCCTTCTCATTCTTCATGAGCTATATTGCATCATGTATGTTAACTTTGAAATCCAAGCTCAAGAAAAGAGCACATCAATGAAACAATATAGTACATCTTTGCCTCGAATCCAAAACATCACTTTTTTATATAAAAATTGGCTAATGAGACAATTAAATAAATATCTAGACTAGACCTAGAGTTTAAATAACTTTTAAAACCACTCCAGGCTCAAATCTATTAAATTCAGATGAATTTAGAGGGACAGAGGGCTGGCTGGAGAAAATGTGACTTTATTCCTAAGATTTTACTTTACCCATTGACACTATTAATGATCCTCATCAGGCTGATTTCAGACACCTTCGGCTTTGTGTTAGGGTAGAGCTAAGGAAATGTTAGAGAAATAAGAAAATGATGGTATTAGCCGTTTTAATTGAAATGCCTGTTTACATCGTATGAGATGTAGTGCTCACCTCAATTGTTTTGTTCGTGGGTTGTTTGTGCAGTGGAACTAACTGTGAACTGCTCCCAAACCCATGCCTATTCATCCAGCATGTGGCCCTTCAAAAGTAAAAGATTATCTGCAGTTTATTATAGGCCGTACAGTAACCACACACCACCTTTGGGGGACCTGATGGGTTGATGATGAGTTCCCGGAGGCTGTCAGTACCCCCAAAGAGACAGGCAGATGAGAACTGAGCAGTTTCTCTTTGCAAAGAGAAAAATAGTTGATTCCTGTGTCTTAAATTAAAAAAAAAAAACCTCAAAAATAAAATAGCACAGCATTCTTCTTTGTAACTTCTATTTTGGATTCAGTTCTTTATACTGAACTTGTCTTAATAAAGATTCATAACATCTATTTTAATTTTGGGCAAAATGTTAATTATTCTGTTTTTCATAAAAGCAATATAGATTAATGTCTTTAAAAGCTTTAGTCAGGGGTGGGGGATATAGCTCAATGGCACAATCGACTGCCTGGCAGGCATGAAGTCATTAGTTCATTTCCCGCCCCCACCCCGCAAAATAAATAAATAAAAATAAAAGCTTTAGTCAGATATAACAGAAATTTGTAATGCTTTGTTTTGTTACTAAATACGTATAGGTTCTAAAATAGTCAGTGTTTTAAGTCACCAGGTCAGATAGAGACAGGAAAATTGAGGATAATGTTAATTATTTTGTTTTGCTTAAAGCAAAAATTGTGTTTCCTTCTCCCAAATGGTACAGTGAATAGAAAGACATTTGCCTTTAAATTCACGAAGAGTATTCATGAAGTGTTTAATGTTTGAAACACCTGGAGGTAAAAGAAATAATTGCTGCCTTAAGAATTCAAAATTATATTTTATATGAAATAATGCATAATCTCCATACAGCTTCGGATGATTACAATCTTCCTGCAAGTGTTAGTTGAAAAGATTCTTCCGAAGAGGCTGAAAGGAGTTGATCGCTCTCAAGGCGACGCTGGGCCGCAGGCTGTCTAGGTAGGGCAAGTAGCTGAGTCTGGGTGGGAAGCGCGGTCCCTGGCACCCACCTCCTGCTTCATATCAGTCTGCAGCCCCAGGCCCCAGCAGGACGGCAGGCAGGGGGACTCTCTGACCTGTTTAAGTGCTGGGGTATGACGCTGCGCTCTCACCAATTATGTAGGCTAAGCGCATGCAACCGAGGCAGTGAAGAAGGTAACATAAGAAAAGATGCGTAAGGGGGTTTCTCCAGGTGTCTTAACTGCTTGATCGCACAATGGTGAATTATGGTTATAGTTTATTTCTCCAGTAATTGCTAACGAATGTAGTCTGTTTCTCAAGATCACATGAGCATTTAGCTTGTTAACTGGCTCATCTGAGTACACAAAATTTCACTAATTTCGTCTTTCGGAAGGTTCCTGTCTCCTGCTTGGGCTCCCTGAGGCCGGCACTGCTGACAGATGAGACTGTGCTTCCTACCGCCTGCTGATTTGATTCTTGGATTCTCAGCGATCCACTATGGGCATGACCCCGAAGTGCCCGGAGAGATAGAATGGGGCTGGGGCGGGGGATAAACTGACCAAGGAAACAGTAACAGAGCCGGTGTCAAAATTCCCCTTTGAGGCTTCACTGTGGGATGGAAACCACGCCCGTCTGCGAACTGAGAAGTTGAGTACTTGTCTCACAACACTTAAGGATGTCATGTTTGTTTAAAGTCTCAACCTGGCTTCGAGGAATTTGGAACAATAGTCTGTAGGGTAATGAGTGGGGAAACAGACAAAGTGAGTGCGAAAAAGCAAAGAACGACAAAAGCAAACAGGCAACAAAAAAGAACGTAGATTATATATAATTGAGACTTACAAAGCTTCTCACCTTGGTTCACTTCCACCAAGTTTAACAAAAGAGGACAGGTTTTCTGTGTTTCTGGTTTGCATCTGTATCCCTCAGCCCCAATCATAGTACCTGACACCTAACAGACTCTGGGTAAGTAATTATTCAATCAATCAATCACCGTAAAGGAGATGGATATTATGTGTGGAGGGAAAGCGCATGATGGCATCTTTGGCAAATATTAAATGCTCCCAAATACTCCCAAATGTCCCTTTCATTCCTGCATTACGGTGTTTATCATATTGCTCTAATTATCTGTTCACATGTTTGTCTGCCCCACTAGGCCACGATGTCTGCTTTTCTCCTGCTTGGTATAGTGTCTGGCACACGGCGTTCAATAAATATTTGATGAATGCAGAAACAAATAATTGGTACCTAGACCGCAAACATTCCAGATGGCTTACTAATTGAGATGTCAGTAATCTCTGCAAGTTTTAGATGAAAAGGAACTTGGGTGATATCCTTCCCAAGGTTTTTCAGGCCCTGTGATTGATCTGGGTTTTATTTTTCCCTTCTTCAAACGTGGTGGGGGAAAAAAAAAAAAAAGACAGGTTTCTTCCGCAAAGGCTCCACAAATGACCACATGATGGCGCTAGCGCTGCACCACAGACACAGAACTGGGGGCGGTGCGGATCAGTGCGTTCTTGGTGCCCCGCTCTGCGCGGCTCTGCGCTGTTCCCTCCAGGTCCTCCTTCCGGTTCAGCCAGGCTTGATGCACTGGACCTAACGCTTGCCAAAAAGCTGTCAGGCTGGAGCTGGGAACCGGGATGCTGCCTACCTGAAGTTGGTTGTATTTTCTTTGTTCTCGGACAGGCCGCGTGCTACACATTGCTCTCAAATGGGGGGTGGGGGGTGGAGGGTGGGAGGGGGGGGGTCGTCTTAACACATTGACTGCGATTTAAAACTGTGTTTTCTTAGCTTGAGCTACAGGTTGTTTTATTTTACATTTTATTGCCCCTGCAAGTGACTATTCCCGCCCTAAATAAAATAGCCTAAGAAACAAACAATGTCCCGATGTGTTATTAGACTCTTCCTAGCTAAGGGCATTGAGACCTGAGGTTTTGCCAACATGGAAAGAACGGTATTACAGGGTGAGAGGGAGTATACGTTCACGGTAGATTGGAAGACTTGGGAAAAAAATACTTTAAAAGCTTGTTCTTAGAATAAATGAGTTCTGAAAGAAGATCTCTGTCATGATTTCCTTGAGAAAGGGTCTCGCTGTGTAAACAGGCTGGTTTCAGAGTTTCCATTCTCCTGATTGAGGCTCCTGGGTGCTGGGATTGCAGGCATGTGTGGAACCATGCCTGGTTTAATAGGTTTTATTTTTTTTTAATAGGAAAAGAATAAAGTTTTTTAATTAAGTTGTTGTAGTATGTTCTTTTTTTAACTGAGGCAAATATTACTTATGGTGGAATGTCCCAAGATTTGTATTTATTTTCAGTTTTATTGAGAAAAAATTTCACTTAATAAAACATATCCATTGAAACAAGTCGAGTGAATTTTAACAAATGTATTATAGTAATGCAAGCACTATCACAGTTAAGACAGAAATTGAATATACAGTATCCAAAACGTTTGGGATCAGAAGTAATTTGAATTTCGGTTATTTTCAAATTCTGAAATATTTGCACATACAAAATGAGATTTGTTAGGGCTGGAGCTCAGTTTTAAAGAGAAACTTATCTGTTTCAAACACCGCTTTTACACACAGACTGAAGGTAATTTTATAGGCTACTTTAAATAATTTTAGGAGTGAAACTGAATTTCATGGTGTGGAATTTTCCAGTAAGTGGCATTACACCCCATTCAAAAAGTACTGATTTTGGAGCAGTTTTTATTCCACATTTTTCAGATTAAGGATGCTCACCTTGTATAGAGTTTTTAAATTGCTTCCCTGGAGCCATCTCAGGTCAATCCATACCATCACTAATATGAGATCTACTTTTACCTGACTTCATATACATGGACTCTTACAGTACATGTGCCTTGCCTAAATCTGGCTTCTTTTGCTCAATGTTTTTAATGTTCATCCTTGCTAACGAGTGTATTAGCAGTTCATTCTTTTTTTATTGTTGAATACTGTTCAATTATATACACATTACATGACTTTTTATTCAGTCAATTTGTGAACATATGAATTGTTTGCAGTTCAAACCATAATAACTAAAGCTGTTATAAGAATGGACAAATGCTGGGGATATAAACACTTGAAAGAGAACTTGCTGGGCCATGTGGTAGGTGTATGTGTTTAATACTGCATGAAATTGATGAAGTTTGCCAGAGTGATTGTTTTACTTTCTGAGACATTCATAGCAAAATTCAAGCACTGGGTGGATTCAAACAACAGAAATTTATCTATTAGAGCAAGAGTCCTGAAGTCCGACATCCGGTGACCTCACAGACAAGTCACTCTCAAAGCATGTAGAAAGAATGCTTCAAAAGAAACAGTGCCTACTTTAGCTTCTGGTGGTTGCTAGCAACTGTTAGCCTTTTGTTGCTTGGCAGCCAGACTCCAAAGTCTGCCTCACCCTAGCTTGCTTTCATCCCCTTTCAACCCTGTGTGTCATTCTGTGTCTCTGTCTCAATTTTCTCTTTTTCATCTAAGGGTACCAGTAGCTGAACTCTGGTCCACCTTAATTCAGTATGACCTCATTTGAACTTATTTATAACCACAAAGACCTTATTTCCAAACGAGGTCACACCGTGAGGTTCCAGATGGGCAAAAATTTAGGGAACACCCTTCGATCCAGTACTATACTGGTTGAACACGTGTACAACTTGCTCTAATATTTCTGAGAGTTCCAGTTGCTTCACATCCTCACCAGTGCTTCATGTTGTTACTGTGTATTTTTAAATTTCAGTCATCTGTGTGTGGGGGTGGGAGGTGGTTTCATTTGGGTTTTAATTTTCAATTCCTTATCGGTCACTGATGTTGAACAGCTTTTTGTGTACTTGTTGGTCATTTAGGGATCTTCCTTTGTAAAGTCTATTTAATGTCTTTTGCCTGCTTAAAAGTTAAGCTGTTTAAATAATTTGTAGGAGTTATTTCTGTAAGATGATATAAATCATTATATATATATATATATATATATATATATATATATATATATATATAATATTCTGTCTCCAAGTCTGTGGGTTCACTTTTTTTTTTACCTACAATGTCCTCTGATGAATGGACTTTAAATTCAGATGAAGTCCCGTTTTCAACTTCTTTTATGTTTAGTGTTTTGTTTGGTTTGGTTTTTGAGAAATCTGTTTAAACCTAAAGCTGCAGAGATATTTCATTTCAGATGTTTCTAGCTTTAGTTTTTATATTTAAGTCTGCGACTCTCCCTAGATTAGTTCCCACATTTGGTATGAGGTAAATGTTGAAGTCTCTTTTCTCCACATTTATCATTTGTCCCACCTCCATTTGTTGATGATTGTTCTTCTTTGTTGGTCAGACTCAGTTAAGAATTTGTTGACTGCTTACATCATGTTGAAAATTAGTCTATGGTATGTGTTTGGTTTCTCCCACCTATTTGCCTATTCTTGCCCCATTGTTTTCATTACTGTAGTTGTTTAGTTAGTCTTAAAATCAGATAATGTAAGTCCTCCTACTCTTTTGGTGGAATATGTCTGACTATTTCTGGTAATTTTCATGTTCCATATAAATATTTCAGACTTAGATTTTCATTCTCCATCAAAAAAGAAAAAAGAAATGAAAAGAAACAAAGAAAAACAAAAGGAAAGGAGGGATGGAGGGAGAAAAAAGCCTGTATGGATTATTATTTCCAGTAGGATTGAATCTATAATACGTAGGCTTTTTAACAGTTAATTTGTAAAATCCATTTCTTGGTAAGAAAGCCTCATTTTCTAACATTTTCAGATGTTCTCAAAATTGTCTTGTCTTTGAAAAATATGTATCACTATCTTAAACAAGATCAAACATTATTTTGAAAATCTTGGAAATCATCCAGTCCATTTTAAGCTACTCTGTCTTAAAACAAAACTTCTTCCCAATAATTCAGGTCTTCAAAAGGATTTCTCTGACATTTAAAAAAAAAGTACATACTTATGATAAGTAAATCCATAACTTCAAAAATATTTTGGGAGCTTTCATAAAACCCAAATTTCCATTTCATTTAAATGTTTGCATTTACAAACCTCTTCAAAAACAAGGTCTAATAGAAAAATACTCTAGTTATTTTAATTATTATATTAAAATTGTTAAAAATTAAAAACAAATTTAAGCTGCTCGTCTGTTACATTGTATGTCACGCAGGCAACATAATACTTATATAACCATTCAGCTAATGATAGTTTAGGGTATGTATTAAAGTTAGATATGCTTATTTGGTAAACTCTTCTAGAATAGGCTTATTGAGTTTGGTTCTGCAATAAAGAGAGTGTGGCAGTTCCTCAGTTATAGTACATTTGTTTCACATTCATCATAGATAATGTTTGAAAAATAAACCACACAAAGAATAAAACACCTGGCACATTTTACTACTCCAGTGTTTTCAGTCTTGGGACATATGCTGTCTTGTTTTTATTTCTTTCTACCTGAACTATTTCAATGTTCAAAAAGTAAAAATGTACAAACAAAAGTTTAATTATTGTCCTAGATTCCTTTCAAAAGCTTGTCCCATGGTGCTGAAGGATGATGAAGAAAGCAACCCGGATGTGCTGTCTCCCCTGATTTTACTACCTTCTTATCTCAACTTCCCTGTCAGCAGTGCTCAAAATATCTGCTTTTTTTTATCTTTCCAAATCCAAAAGAATCAGACCTTCAAAATGAAGAAACTATTTTCTAAAGCACCACAATGATTCAACAAATCCTACAGACCTCGTGAAACAGTTTAAAAATCAGTCTACAAGTTGAAGGTGCCATCTGCCGGAATTTTCTGGGAACAAAATACAAAGCTGACAAATCTTTGCTGTGACTCCTACACCCCTTCCATCATAAAATACATTTTTCTTCTTCACTATAATACTTCAGAAATTAGAATGTATTAGAAAATATATACTAAAATTTAACATAGAAACTAATGTTTCTACCCTGAAATCCCAGAGATACATGTATAACTGAGGTTACTAGACTGATAAATAGAAGTCTGCAAGACTAGACCTGTTTTGGCAATCGGGTAAAGATTGTAAAGAAAATAATAAATTATTTGTGGAACATTCATAAAATAAATGATTCTAAGTTAGTAAATTTTATGTCTATTAAAATGTTCAACGACAGTGGAATTGTTCATATTGTAATATTAATGTTAAAAAAATACACAGTAAAACAGGTACTTTTAAATTCAGACTAAGGCATTCTCTTATCAGTTTAGAATGTAGTATTCAGAAACCTTGAGTTTAAGTCCTTTGGTAAAATTATAGAGTTTGTATAGGCATGAAAATTAAATCAATGTGAAGTCCTTAGAACAAACAATCTCTGACACAGACCATACCCTCACTGGAGGTATTTGTGTGTTTACAGAAAAAACAACAACAAAGTCAGACCAAACATCAGAAGTTAATTGTGAGAGAAATTTGTATTCTTCATTACAGATTTATACACTTCATAATTTCTGTCTTGGATATGTTATTCAGTAATGTAATTATTAATAAATGGCATTATTATTGATAATAATTTAAGCAGGAAAAATAAAAAAACAAAAATATATTAATGCTTGTAGTCCAGATGCGGAATTACATGTGAGACAGTAACTACTACAAAATTCTAATGCAAGCGTCAGGAACCACAGCCAGCCATGCAAAAGCTGACGTGACAGGCCACCGATGACTCTCCATTACTTGAATAAGAAGTTTTATTGAAGGACAGAGTCTTCACATTAAATTTTCACTTTTACATTAACATAATAAAATAAATCTTCTCTACTCCCCTCACCCTAACACTCACAACACCCAGATCAAACAGCGGGTCACTTGAGGACACCCAGGAAGTCACACACAGAGAAAAGCAAAGCAGAGTGGACAATTTTATCTTCCTTCTTCTTGCTTCGCCAACCATCATTTCTCTCTTATGATCCCTACTAGGGTCACCTAGGTATTTTGTGGGGCAAAGTGCAAAATGAAAATACAGAGTTTCTTTTTCGAAAATTATGTAGAGTTTCAAGAAAGTAACACCGTGGCTTTAAACCAAGCACGGGTCCTCAGGCAGGAGCAGGTCACGGGCCCCTGGAGCTGGCCTTGCTGCAGGTCCCTGTCACCTCAATTATTAGCCAACAGCCAACTAAGGCATGCTCCTTCATGGGACACCTTCCCTGCAGAAGCATCCTAACCATCCTCCACCATCCACTGCCTCTAAACCAGAGGTTCTCTTGTCTGTCTCTTTCCTGTTTAACCTTCCGATAGATCCCCTGCAGGACCAAGTCCAGATTTTAGACTTGAACTTCAGGGCACTCACTGATCAGCCTCTGCTTGGTGGCTCATCACCATCTCTTCCCACTTCCTGCTTCACACGCTGCGCTCCACCTGTGTGGGTGGTAAAACGCCACGCCACTGAGGTATCACAGAGTCAATCCACCAGGGAAAGCAGGGCGCTGGGTGCTGGAACATGCTCTGCACAAAGCTGCATCCAGACTGCAAATGGCCTGTCCTTCAGAAGGTACCAGACACCAGACACCACGCTGGTTTGTCAGCACAGAATGCTCCAGGGCCCAAAAAGTGAACAGTGTTTGAAATGTGCTTGCAATCTGTGGCCACGATCAATGACCTTACTTTTTTCCCTTTCCTCTTCAGTACTGGGGAATGACCCTGGGACCTTTGCACTGAGCTACATGACTAGTCCATTTTTTGAGACGTCCCTTGCTTAGTCACTAAATTGCACAGACTTGGTTCAAACTTACAATCTTCGTGCCTCTGCCTCCCAGATAACAGGCCCTCACCTCCAGGCCCAGCTCAGTGTCATGATTTTTAACTTTGCCGTAGTACCGATTGTCAAATCTTTAAGATTTAGAGATTTATCATTCTCATATCCTTTATTTGTGGGTCCTCTAACTAGATCACCATTGTACACATGTGCTGGTCTGTTTCATAGGCCAGAAAGATGAGCAAAAAAATAAATCACTAAAAAGAGATAACTCTTACTTGCAAGCAGAAGATAAATATGCTAGCAAAATTCCACTCTCATGTGCTGTGACTTTCACTTATTGAATTCCTGCTATGAATCAAGTGCAGCATAGGATATGTCCTATTTACTGATCCTCCCAAGAGAAGGGCATTTATATTCCTATTTGATGGGAAAGGGGGGAAACAGGCTTCAAGAGTATAGGTAACTTATCATAGGAAGTAGGTTATAAACTAGGATTTAAACGGACATTCTTCTGGTTCCAACCTCTTTCCTGCTGTTACGTTATTATGCTTTGCTTATGTATATTTTTGAATGTGTTCTAAAGCAAATGCACACAGAGAGACAGCGTCAGCAAACTGTACCCCAGTTTCTCTGGTAGATTAAAGAAGAGATTAAGAAGTCATTGGCATGGACAGGAATGAAGAGCAAAGGAATGATATACCAAAGAAACAGCACATTGCCAAGTCTCAAAGAATGTCATATTTTAGGAATGGGAAATTTTCTGGAAGGATTATATATAGGGAATTGGAACATGTAGAATCAAAGAACTAGACAGAGGACCATATCAAGAACTCCATAGGGTACCCAAGGAGTTTGAACTTGATTCAGTGAGTGACTAGAAGTAATTTAGGGAATTTAATAGGGAATAATACTTTGCATCGGATGTTTTGAAAGAGCTTTCTGCTACCATTTTAGAAAACAGACCAGAGGAGGAAAAGACCAGAGGCAACATCAGCAGGCTCCTGTGCTATAAGTGGGCAAGGAAATAAAAGCCAGTATAAGAGCTAAGAAGCAAGATTTGGTGACAGATCAGGATATAGTGGAGTGAAAAAGCAATCAATGTAGACTTCTAAGTATTCGTAACAATTATTTGTGTGAATGGTTCTTAAACTCAGTTATACACTCAGATCTAAAAAGCTATAATTTGTTGTAACTCAAAGGAATGGGCCTTTGAAAATGTATCTTCAGTTATAATCTTCCACCAAAAAGATGTTCTTTATATTATTTATACTTTTCTTCATGACAGAAACAAACCTTTATTCTTTTTCCTTGTATTCTGTTGTTTCATTGCTTCTTTTATGAGGGGAAGACCTATCTGAGCTCCATAATTAATGATGGGTACATTTCTTCTCAAGTACTGTTCAGCAAAGAAACCATGTGCTATTCCAGTAGAGCAAGTTTCGCAGTCTTTACATGTGGAAAGTCCTTACATTGTTACAGCTCTCTTCAGCACATAAAACATTTCCACAAACATTTTCAGTTTGATCCTCTTTGAGACAACAGGGGACATGAATTAAAATCCTATTTTCAAATGAAGAAAATGAAAGAAGTTTGTGCCATTCACATTCAAATGGGGTAGAATCCAGGTTGTGGATTTTCTGAAAACATACTTTATTTAATGGTCTCTAGCTTCTCCCTCTTCCACCCAGGTCTGCATTTCATTGATCAGTAACAAAGTAGCACACATGTGCACCATAAGTAAGCATGAGAATTTACATTTTTATGGTACTGGGGATTGAAGTTACTTTTTAGAAAATAAGGAAGTAACAATTTTCCGGAAACGGAGAAATGAAGACTCAGGCTAGCTTCTATTAAATAAGGATTCGTGTGGTCACTTGAACCTTCTACTTACCCTCCTGAGGCATTATGTGTGATTGGATTCAGGCAGTTTGCACAATGAATGCAGCAGATCAGCTAATTGCTCCTCTGCCTACTATAAGCACAATTGGCCACATTGATTAGGAAACTAACCCAGGGAATAGGCTATGAAATTAGTATGGAGGCTTTGGCAGCAAACCCACTGATCAGGGTACTGAATGTAGAACTAAAACACAATGCACAGCTTGTTTTGTTTAACAGTAATTTCTAGTGGCAGAGACAGATGTTTTTTTGAAATGGCAAGAGATTTGCAAAGCAGAATGTTCTACCACTTACTGTAATTGCTTTATTAATATTGTATGTGTTTATGGCTTCTATCTTCTGGTTGTGGCACCTCTTACTTTAGATGACTAGCCTTCTAGGTGATTGGCAGTTAATCTTGACTTCAGGGACCCTCAGAGTCACACATTCA